>CM069146.1:58759997-58832497 GCA_035221665.1 Okamejei kenojei | reverse complement strand
TGTTCTATAAGATTATGATGTGCATCATGTAGAAAAAGCGAAAATGATTGTTCTGCAGAAATATAACTTCATATAACCATATATGGCTAACCCTTCCTCTGTCAGAAGAACCTGTCAATCTTAAGAATCTGTCAATCTTAAGAAGCAAGAGGCTGTACTATGCTTTCTAGATAACTTATTGCTGAACTGAGATAATTGGCCCTTTGTGTGGGACTTCTCTGTATAGTCTATTATCAGCATGCTGTGAAGAGTTTTTACCACACCCGCCTGGCATAATAAAGATTTTACTGCTTATACTGATTTTATTTGCGTTTCTGTCTGTTTAAGAATATTTGGACCATGACACATGTAATGTAGTTGGAAGCAGGAATAGCCAAGCATTGGCACAAGGGGTCCTTGCATTCACAAGTCACACAATCCTTGTACTCACAAATATATGAAAGTCCATGTTTCATCATTACTTATAATTCTGGGAAAGATGTTTGGGAATTTGAACAGCTTGGGTCTAAATTAGAAAACAGAAGTACAAAAATAGAAATAGGTTGATGACTGCCCATACCATATCTGGTTAATGTTTGGGGAGTTAAATGTGTAACTCACAGACTGGAGAGGTTTATGGGCTCTAGCAACAGGGTGCTCTTCCATGGGAAACTCCTTCACATCAACAACTTTATCACCTTTCTTCCAACTTCCACAATGCCATCACATGGATATTTCTGACAACTCTCTGCCTTTTCAATCAGTAACTAAACTGTAGGCAATGAAATATTCAGATGGAAATAAATTGGCAAAAGTAGTTCGAGACAGTTCCTTGGATCAACTACGGATAGACTATTCTAGATAAATTATTAATTTATATGCAAAATTTAATGCTCTCAGGAAAAGTGTTCACAATAGTCTGAAGAAGGGTCTCGACCCAAAATGTCGCCTATTCCTTTCTCCATAGATGCTGCCTCACCCGCTGAGTTTCTCCAGCATTTTTGTCTAACTTTGATTTTTCCAGCATCTGCAGTTCTTTCTTAAACAATATGATGAATTTCACATTCAGTTTAGGTTAAAGTCTGAGAGTCTTAACTAAAACAAAGGCAATTATTAAAGCCATGAAGGCAAAGTTGGCTGAAAAGGATTTTGCACATCGGTCAATAGGAAAGATGGTAGATGCTAGATACATTTAAGCAAGGTGCCTGAAATTCAAGAGAGTCAGGGGTTGGAAGTTAGTGGAGTGGCTATTACTAGGGAGAATGTGCTTGGGAAGCTGAAAGGACTGAAGGTGGATAAGTCACCTGGAGCAGATGGACTGCGCCCTAGGGTTCTGAAAAAGGTGGCTTTAGAGATTGTGGAGGCATTAACAGTGATATTTCAAGAATCACTAGAGACAGGAGAGGTCCCAGATGATTATAAAATTGCCAATATTACCCCGCTGCACAAGAAGGGAGCAAAGCAGAAAAGTGGGAACTATAGGCCGGTTAGTCTGACTTCGGTGGTTGGTAAGATTTTAGAGTCCATTATAAAGGATGAGGTAACAGAGTACATAGAAGTTCACGATAAAATAGGCCAAAGTCAGCAAGGCTTTGTGAAGGGGAGGTCTTACCTGACAAATTTGCTGAAATTCTTTCAAGAAGTAAATAGCAAGACAGACAAAGGAGAGTAGATATTGTTTAATTAGATTTTTTTTTTGTAAAATATTTTTATTAGAAGTAATTACATATTAAGAAGAAATATAAAATCCAATTAAAACAAAAGAAAATATTATCGTCACATACATTCTTAATATTATTAAAATTTACAATCAATCTTATTTGTACTTCTATAATTTTCTTTTTTATTTTATAACAGTAGGAAATAAAATAAAAAAAGAGGAAAAAAAAAGAGATAAACTAATTGAGTGGAATATTAAACAAGATATTCTTCATTGGAGATATATTCATGATCTATTGTCTATAATTCTTCATCTATTCATACATTCAGGCTTCAGTCATGGCTTCGAACCGGGCCATCTTGACCCTTTAAATATTCAATAAATGGGGACCATATTCCTCTGAATTGATCCAACCTGTCCATCAGGGGAAGCCTTAATCGTTCCACGTGCAGTGTCTCCGACATTTCTGTAATCCACATTTTAGTTGTAGGGGAAATAGGACCTTTCCAAAATCTTAGTATTAATTTTTTACCAATTATTAAACTATAACCGATAAAAATTATTTGTTGTGTTGTTAATATCTGATTTGTTTCTAGTATTCCCAATATAATTAGTTTTGAGTCTGGAGTTAACTTTGCATTAACTACAATTGAGATTATCTTAAAAATTTCTATCCAAAAATTAGTGATTTTTATACATTTTGTGAATGAATGTGTTAGATTAGCTTCTAATTGTTGACACTTATCACATATTGCGGACACATTTGAGAAAATTCTATTTAATTTGGAATTTGAGAGATGTAATCTATGTATAACTTTAAATTGTATCAAGGAGTGTCTAGCATTTAATGAACAATGATGTATATGTTGTAAACTTTCATTCCATACTTCTCTACTGATTACTTGACCTAGTTCATTTTCCCATGCTTGTCTATATTTATCCGTATTTGGTAAATCATTTTCCAATAAAATATTATAAATATATGATATTAATTTCTCTGTATTCGGATGTTTATTTAAACATTCATCTAAAATTTCTGTCTTTGTATTCCTAAAATCTAGTGTATTTGATTTAACATAATCTCTAATTTGTAGATATCGAAAATACTCTTTAAAATGTAATCCATAATTTTGTTGTAA
This sequence comes from Okamejei kenojei, assembly GCA_035221665.1. Taxonomy (NCBI): domain Eukaryota; kingdom Metazoa; phylum Chordata; class Chondrichthyes; order Rajiformes; family Rajidae; genus Okamejei; species Okamejei kenojei. The sequence goes on along the minus strand of CM069146.1, from coordinate 58,829,719 downwards.
TTCCTGAAATGAGAGAAATATGTTTTCCCTGTAAAGATCACCAATCTTATTTATTCCATAGTTCTTCCATTTTAAGAAACCTTTGTCCATCAATGAAGGTTTAAAAGAAATATTGTTTACTATTGGAAGAGCTAGTGGTGCATTCTGTAATTTTAATGTTTTTTTAATTGTTTCCAAATACGTATTCCACTTCTATTATTGGGTTTCCTTTATAAGTTTTCTTATGTATTGGAGTATTAGCAAATAAAATCGAACTAATTTCAAAAGGAAGACAGTCTTCTTTTTCCATTTTTAACCAATTTGGTTGTTTATCTAGTTCACCCAACCAGAAATTCATATTTTTTATATTAACTGCCCAATAATAAAACATAAAATTAGGCAGTGCAAAGCCACCGTTTATTTTTGATTTACATAGATGCTTTTTAATTATTCTATGATTCTTATAATCCCAAATAAAATTGGTAACCATGGAGTCCACTTTCTTAAAGAAATTTTTAGGAAGATATATCGGGATCATTTGAAACAAATATAGTAATTGTGGAAGAAAAATCATTTTTATCGCATTAATCTTACCTAGCATTGAAATAGGTAATGTTTTCCAATATTGAATATTCTTAAATAGTTTATTCAATAAGGGTAAAAAATTAGATTTAAATAAAGAATCATATCTTTTTGATACATAAATTCCAAGATATTTAATTTTTTCATTTGCAATCTTAAAAGGATATTGTTGTAATATATGCAAGTTATTTCCCATTATTGGCATAAGTTCACTTTTATTCCAATTAATTCTATATCCTGAAAACGATCCAAATTGAGTTATTAAATCTAACATGTTAGGGAGACTAATTTCTGGTTTTGTGATATAAAGTAATACATCATCTGCGTACAAAGAGATTTTATTTTAAGTTTCCTTAGTTTCATACCCATATATTACAGGGTTTGATCTCACAGATTTTGCTAATGGTTCTATTGCAAGTGCAAACAGTAGTGGAGATAAAAGGCAACCTTGTCTACAGCCTCGGAATAAGTTAAATTTAGTTGTTAACACTTGGTTTATTAATATTCTAGCTGTTGGTCTAGTATATAGTAATTTAACCCATGTTATAAACTTCTCTCCCAATTGAAAAAATTCCATAACCGAAAATAAGTAAGACCATTCAATCTGATCAAAAGCTTTCTCTGCATCCAGCGAAATAATTGATAAATCCTTATTAATATTTCTTTTTGAATATATAATATTAAATAATCTTCTCAGATTGTTTGAAGAGTATCGTTTTGGTATAAATCCTGTTTGATCTGAATGAATGTTTATTAATCACTTTGTTTAGTCTTTGTGCTAATATTTTTGTTAATATTTTTTGATCAGTATTTAAAAGAGATATAGCTCTATATGACGTTTTAAAGAAGGAACTGCAGATGCTGGAGAATCGAGGGTACACAAAAAGCTGGAGAAACTCAGCGGGTGCAGCAGCAATATCTTTCATTCATTGTTCCTTATCTCTCCACATCACCGTCTATATCTCTCGTTTCCCTGATCCCTGACCAGTCTGAAGAAGGGTCTCGACCCGAAACGTCGCCTATCTCCTTCGCTCCTCAGATGCTGCTGCACCCGCTGAGTTTCTCCAGCTTTTTGTGTACCCTAGCTCTATATGACCCTGGGTCGTCGAGATTTTTTATCTAATTTAGGTATAAGGGTTATAATAGATTCATTTAGTGTATCTGGTAATTTCTGTTGTGTATAAATGTGTTCGTATAGTGTCTTCAAACGTAGGGCTATCATATCATAAAATATTTTATAAAATTCTGCTCCAATACCATCTGGTCCTGGAGTTTTACCATTTTTTAATGATCTAATAGTTTCTTCAATTTCTTTAGTAGTTATTTCGACATTTAATAATTCTCTATCTTCTAAATCCAGTCCATTTAGATTACAATTTTTAAAAAATGTTTCTACTCCTATTCGATTTTCTTTTGTTTTAGCTGAGTATAAATTTTTATAATATTGCAAAAATCTCTCGTTTATATCTTTAGTTTGTATTAGTAATTCTCCTTTATCTGATTTGATCCTATATATTAATTTTTCTCCTTCCAATTTTCTTAACTGACGAGCCAATAGTTTATGTGGTTTGTCACCGAATTCAAATTGTATTTGTTTGGTATATTGGTATAGTTTTACAACTTGGTCTGACTGTATTTTATTTAATTTATATTTCAATGCAAATATTTTATTATGTTTTATCGTAGTTGGGTTAATGGCATCCTCTGTATCTAATTGTTTAATCTCTCTTTCCAATGCCTGATGTAGCTTCCGATTCTCTTTATTATAAAATGCTTGAGAAGATATCATAATTCCCCGAACATACGCCTTAAAAGTTTCCCATAAGAGGGATGATGATATTTCTGGTGTATCATTTGTTTCAAAGAAGATCTTGATCTGTTTTGTAATATATTCTTGAGTTATTTTGTCCTTTAAAATTTGTGGATTAAATCTCCATTGATCTTGTTTTTCCATTTTACCCGTTATTTTCATCTTAAAAGTTAAGGGTGCATGATCTGAAATTATAATATTATGATATTTTGAATTATACGTAAGTGGGATAAGTTTTAAATCTACCAGAAAATAATCTATTCTTGAATAAGTTTTATGCACGGCTGAGTAAAATGAGTATTCTCGTCCTGTTGGATTTTGCAATCTCCATACATCTTTAATATTACTACTGTCTATATATGCATTTATTAACTCACTGCAGTGTGATTTAAATTTTCGTTGTTTTGATGATCTATCTAAATAAGGATCAAGTGTGCAGTTTAAATCTCCTCCAATTATTAGATTATGTTGTGATAATTCAGGGATTGTATTAAATAATTTTTTTTTAAATCGCGGGCTATCAAAATTTGGGCCATATACATTAACGAAAATCACTTTTTGTGTGTATAATTCTCCTATTACAATAATATATCTACCGTCACTAATAGTTATTATTGAAGTATGTTCAAATGCAGTGCCTTTACGAATTAATATTGCTACACCTCTAGATTTGTGTGTAAAAGAAGAGTGATATTCTTTATCAATCCATTTGGCTTTTAATCTATGTTCTGCCTCTTTTTTCAAGTGTGTCTCTTGGATAAACGCAACATCTATTTTAAGTGCTTTTAAATGTGCTAATACCTTACCCCTCTTAATTGGTTTGTTAATACCTTTAACATTCCAGCTACAAAACGTTATTCCTCCATTCCCCATATTTGTATGTAGGTCTTGCATCTTTTATCTAAAGGGATGTATACTAGAGCAAATGGTACCGTTTGACATACCAGACCTTACACCTGAACCCTGAATAGACGAATTTCAAGACTCTTGATTTTCTCTCATATATATATCTCCTTTGTATTAATTGATAATTCCACTCAAATATAAAATAATAATAGTAATAATCAGAGATAGTATTAAAAAAGGGATAGATAAAGTAAGGTACGGGATACTGAGTTGGATGATCAGCCATGATCATATTGAATGGCGGTGCAGGCTCGAAGGGCTGAATGGCCTACTCCTGCACCTAATTTCTATGTTTCTATAAAAAAACTAAAAAGAAAAGAAATTTAAAAAAAATACCGGGGGAGATAAATGAAGTCAAATTTATATTCATATATTTATATTTACTATTTACTTAATTCTAGGTTAGTCGGTTATAATTAATTATTAATTATTAATCAATAATCAACAATCAATAATCAATAATCAACAATTACTAGCTCTAATTATTAACGATACCAGTGTGTTAAATTTAATATATGTTTATGTATGTTAATATATGTTAATTATTAGATTAGTAGTATTAATATTCTTAATATTAGTATTCATGGAATAGTCTTCAATCCAAATCTCCTCGATTCTCCCATCCGCCTCCTTCTTTATTATAATCTTCAACCAATCTTGAAAATACAGTTTAATTGTTCCTTTAATTCAACTATGAAGGTTTCATTCAGTCTTCTTCGCGGTCCTTAATCCTTTGGGCAAATTTCAATGCGTCTTCTGGATTTTTAAAGTAATGCTCTTCCTGATTGTAGGTGACTCTCAGTGTTGCTGGGTATCTCAGAGTATACTTCAAATTCTTCACTTGCCTCAGGATTCTTTTGGTTTCTTTAAACGCATTCCTTTTCTTAGAGACCTCTGCTGGATAGTCTCGGTAGATACTGATTGAGTCTTCTTCATATTTAAGATTTCTGCTTTTTACCACTTTATTCATCATATCTTCCAAAACATAATCATATTGGACTTTGACTATCATTTGTCTTGGAGGAGCATCGTGCTTTGTATAACGTCTCATAACTCTGTGTGCTCGGGCTATCAAAGGTTTTTCTTCCAGAGATAGAATCTTTTTGTAATAAGTTTGCAGTAAATTCTCGGGTATCTTGATTCTTTTCTCTCTTCTCGAATACCCACGATCCTTAGATTCTGCCTTCTCTGGCGTCCTTCTAGCTCAGTACACTTATCAGTAACTTTGGCCAGTAAGTCAGATAGTCGTTGACTTTCTTTGACGATAGTTTTCATAGTCTGAGTATTTGTTTGGACTGTTTCCTCAAGGTCTTTTATGGTCGTTGATTGTAACACAATTTCTTCCAGCACTGGTTCCATTTCTATTTCCACCTTTTTTTCAATTTTTTCATGCAGCTCTTCCATTATACTTGCAAATTTTTCGGTCGCAACTTCTGTAATTTCCTTTCGGAGCATTTCTCATAAATCCGTGGCCGAGAGATTAATTTCAGATTTTAACTCCTTCATCTCAATCTTGATTTTCTTCATTTCTTCCATAAAGTTAATTTTTTCCAATTCCATCTTTAATTCAGACTTCATTTCTTTCTTTAATTCTGCCATTTCTTGCACAAAATTTTTTTTAAGTTCTTCCAGTTCCGATTTTTTTCTCGAATTTCTGAACACATCTTCAAGGGACTGTGTCCTACCTGAGGCCGAGGCTTCAGTTGGGCCTTGTTCTTGTTCAGCCATTTAAAAAAAAAAATCAGAGTCTGGGTCTCTCCGGTGGTGGGCTGCGCTGTGTTGACATTACGGTCGCAGGTATGATGACGTCACTCACGGCAGCCGGTGCAGAAGCAGCAGATGCAGAAGCAGCAGGAGCAGCAGGTAGGTTTTTTCAGCGTTTTCTCCCCGGTTTTTTCCCGTTTCTTCACGGAGGTGGCTGGCGTTGCCTTCTACTCCTCCAAAGCGCCACCGGAAGTCGTTTAATTAGATTTTCAGAAACCCTTTGATAAGGAACCATCATGAGGCTGCTAAGGAAAATGAGAGCCACGGTATCAAAGGGCAGTCAGTTTCATGGATAGCAGGTTGGCTGGGTGGCAGAAGACAAAGAGTGGCATTAAAGAGGGCTTTATCTGTTTGGCTGTCAGTGAGTAGCGGAGTTCTGCTGGGGTCGATGCTGGGACTGCTACTCTTCACGTATATTAACGATTTGGATGAATGGATTGAAGGCTTTGTGGCCATGTTTGCATATGATACGGAAATAGGTGGAAGGGCAGGTAGTACAAAAAAGGCAGGGACACTGCAGAAGGATTTGGATAGGTTGGGAGAGTGGGCAGAGAAGTGGCAGATGGAATATAGTGTACGAAAGTATCGAGTCATGCATTTTGATAGTAGGAATTAAGGCGTAGACTATTTTCTAAATGGGGAGAGAAGCCAGAAATCGGAGGTGCAAAGGGACTTGGGAGTGCTGGTGCAGGATTCCCAAAAAGGTATTCTGCAAGTCTAATCCGTAGTAAAGAAATCAAACTCAATGCTAGCATTTATTTCAAGAGGGTTTATATACAAAAAGAGCTGTAATGCTGAGGCTCTATAAGGTGCTGGTCAGGCAGCATTTGGAATATTGTGAGCAATTTTGGGCCCCATATCTGAGGAAGGATGTGCTGGCTCTGGAGAGGGTCCAGAGGAGGTTTACAAGAATGATCAGAGGAATGAGCAGGTTAACCTATGATGAGCGTTTGTTGGCACTGGGCCTGTACTCGCTGGAGTTTAGAAGAATGAGAGGGGACCTCATTGAAATGTACAGAATAGTGAAAGGCTTGGATAGTGTGGATGTGGAGAGGATGTTTCCAATAGTGGGAGGGTCTAGGACTAGAGGCCTCAGAATTAAAGGACGTTATTTTAGGAAGGAGATGAGGAGGAATTTATTTATTCAGAGGGGGCCAGACGGAGGTCAGGGCAGTTTACGGAGCGCTTCCTCCAGGAGAATCTCATCCTTGCTGTCACGAAACTGAAAAACATTGGCCTTAAATGTTAAACTTACAAACAAAAGTCAACATTTCTAGTGGTTGAACAAGAATGTCAAAGTCGGTACATTTGTAGAAAGAAAATGTAGGCCAGAAATCCACAAACAGCAAAACTCAGTTAATCATAATCATGACTAATGCAAATATTAGCACTAATAATATTTGCAAATAAACGTTTCCAGCAAATCACGTGGTTTATCCACATCATACAAACCATATGGTCCCAAATTCCTACCTGTTTGACTGACATAACTGATCTTAGGCTTGCACACGCTGGAGGAAGGAACTGCAGATACTGGTTTAAACCAAAGCTAGACACAAAATGCTGGGGTAACTCAGCCGAACAGGCAGCATCTCTGGAGAGAAAGAAGGTGACGTTTCGGGTTGAGACCCTTCTTCAGACTCACATTGAGCCCATTTGTCCTCGCTCTGGGCTCAGAGAATGGAGCAGATGTGGTCACTAAGAGCTACAGAACCAGGATCACTGGGTTCCAGAACTTTCTATGCACTGAGTTCTGGCACATTTTTATCTTTCTTTAACTGTCTACTTTCTTCAGCCACTTCTCAAACTTTTCCTGCATTGATCTCTCAATGGGAACTGGCTATCACGCGTGTTGGCATTAGAAGTTCCTGGGTCGTTGAAATGGAAAATGATTGTGGCTGACCTCTGCAAACACAGTTTCTGCCAGAGCCACAGACAAACCTCAACCACTGCCCACTTTCTTTAAACGCCAGTATCGCAGAGTCACAGAGTGATACAGTGTGGAAACAGGCCCTTCTGCCCAACTCGCCCACCGAACCAACATGCCCCATCTACACTAGTCCCACCTGCCCACACTTGGCCCCTAGCCCTCTAAACCTGTCCTGTCCATGTACCTGTCCAAATCTGACGATGGTTAAAGAAACAAACACTGATCCAGTCCGACCACCTCATCTCCAACACTTCCAGCATCATCTGTCCCACACGGGTCTAGACCACAGCTGGAAGAGCATCGAGTCTTGTGGGAAGGTGCGACCACTTGTTCTGTATTTGCACTGTGCTTCGAACAACTAACACACGGCTCTAAGGTCGACTGCCAAGAAAGCTTCGATGTGCATCTAACCGTAAACAAAACATCTCCACTCAGACTCAGACTCGGGAATTGCCGTTTTCAGTGATTTCTGCGCTTTTGTTTTCCCTTCCGTCCAGGGGTAACCAAGAGTAACAGTACATGGTGTGCGCTGTGTCCAGGATGGCGCTGCGGCCCACACACGCATCTTAGTGTGGACACCTGTGGTCATGTTTTACAGTGAAGCACAATAGTGACGAGGACATGGGATCGCGATCGCTTGTCCTCTGTGCGGGGCGGTGGCGATCTGGGGCTTGTCCCGGTGGCTCAGTCTGGTCACAAGAGAAGGTGCTGGAAACATTGGTATCAGAATCTATCAAAACAGGTTTCTTGGTGGCCGCGAGGCTTCGGCCGTGCGCCATGGACCATGGGCCCTGTGGACCAAAGATACTAGAGGAGCTCTAGTATCCTCTAGAATCTTTGCTGTGGACGGTAACATCGGGAGCTGACGTGTTTGGTGACCGACTCCGAGCTCCAGCAACAGCAGCTTCGTCCGCCCCGAATCGTGGGGTTAGAAGCGGCCTGTTCGCAGGGCCTTTAATCGCATAGCCTGGCTTAAAATCGGCCGGTGGGGGCTTCAACATCAGGAGCCTCGGTCGTCTTGATGCAGCAGTTTAATTTTAAGCCGTGCTGAGTGTAAAGAGTACAAACTCACACGGGTTGAAACACAAGCATCTTTATTGTTCAGGTCATCAACTACACAGCAGGTCATTACACGTTCGCACTGCTACTCAGACTGGCAAGCAGTGGGCAGGATCTTACACTATGAATTTTACAATTAGGCAGGGTTATAATTACTAAGCACTCTAATTGGCTAACATGCTATAGCCAATGTACATCTCTTCTTCTATAAATGAAAAGTAGATACAACGTTATCACTACGTTGAATAAATAAATTGTTAATGCAAAATGGCACATCTAAGAATATGAGGTTAAACATAATCGGCGTATCTAACAGGCGGCTTACTAACCCGCCCGGTCTGCGGACAGTAGGGAGCTGCCTCATCAACCTTTTCCTCCAAATTTTGAGGGCACGTCTGGGCGAGCCAACAGGGCTCTGGGGAGACACCGTAGGGGACGACCGTCGCGGGGGTACCGGTGAACCGGGTACAAGGGGGGGTGAGGGCGTAGATCGACGCGGGGAGTGGTAGGGAGTAGCAGCTGCAGGCACTGGAATGACTGGAACAGCGATCACTATAAAGTTCAGCAGAGGAGCGTCAGGACCCTGGTGCGCCGGACGTGGTTCCTTCACTGGAAGGATGTGTTGATGGTTGCGTCTGTAGATGGTGCCACCGACATCAACAAGTAGGACCGTGGCTCTTTTGCGGGGCCATGGATGAACCCGAGTTTGCTATGTCCTTTGTCTGTCTGTTAACGAACCACCTGGCCTTGGATTAGTGGCTTAAGTGGCTTGCTGGTTTTGTCGTAGGCACGTTTCTGGGCGTCTCGATTGGATTGTACGCGTGTTTGAATTACAGCGGGGCAGAGGACGTTAGGCTTTAAGTGCTCCTGAGTCATGGGCAGTGGGGGTCTGGTCCGCTGGGACATCAGGCGCTGGGCTGGGGAACGTCTCTGGCAATATTTCTCAGGTTCAACAGGTCTAGGTAGACATCAGATTTTGCAGGAAGGACCTTTCCATAAGCTGTTTAGCGCTGCAAACAGCGCGTTCGGCAAGCCCGTTGGACTGTGTGTAATCTGGGCTGCTGGTGACATGTTTAAAGATCCAGCGCTTGCAAAGTCTTTGAACTCTCGGCTGGAGAATTGTGTCCCAGTGTCAGTCTGAAGCAGGCTGGGATGCCATATACGGAGAGGTGCTGACGTAGTTTCAGGATGACTATTTCTGACGAGATGGATGGTAGGAAATCAATTTCGAACCAATTTGAGTACGAGTGCACCAACACGAGATAGTGTTTCCCGTGCTAGTCAAAGATCTAGTTTAAAGTCCCCCCGGTAGCTTTTGCAAGTATCCTGGCAGGGAAATTTGCAAAGGCTACCGGGCGGACTTTAAACTAGAACGGTTGGGGGGAGGCAGAGAAGGGAAGCACTCAGACCCAACATGTAGGGGGGAAAGAAGAAAAAAATAATAAACAGAGAATAAGAGGTGGTGGGTTTCCAGGGCAAACATCAAAAGGGGCCAGTTGTCAACATAATTGTATAAGGAGTAAGAGTGTTGTAAAAAGAAGCCTGAAGGCTTTGTGTCTCAATGCAAGGAGCATTCGTAATAAGGTGGACGTGTTGAATGTGCAGATAGCTATTAATGACTATGCTATAGTTGGGATCATGGAGACATGGCTCCAGGGTGACCAAGGCTGGGAGCTGAACATCCAGGGATATTCAATATTCAGGAGGGATAGACAGAAAGGAAAGGGAGGTGGGGTAGCGTTGCTGGTGAGAGAGGAGATTAATGCAATAGAAAGGAAGGATATTAGCTTGGAGGATGTGGAATCGATATGGTTAGAGCTGCGAAACTCTAGTGGGAGTTGTGTACAGGCCACCTAACAGTACTAATGGAGTTGGGGATGGCATCAAACAGGAAATTGGAAACGTGTGCAACAAGGGTAAAACAATTATAATGAGTGACTTCAATCAACATATAGATTGGGTGAATCAAATGGGCAGGGGTGCTGAGGAAGAGGATTTCTTGGAATGTATGCGGGATAGTTTTCTAAACCAACATGTAGAGGAACCAACGAGAGAGCAGGCTATTCTAGACTGGGTATTGAGTAATGAGGAAGGGTTAGTTAGCAGTCTTGTTGTGCGTGGTCCCTTGGGCAAGAGTGACCATAATATGGTTGAGTTCTTCATTAGGATGGAGAGTGACATAATTAAGTCAGAAACAAGGGTTCTGAACTTAAACAAATGTAACTTTGAAGGTATGAGACGTGAATTGACCAAGATAGACTGGCAAGTGATTCTTAAAGGGTTGACAGTGGATGTGCAATGGAAGGCATTTAAAGACTGCATGGATGAACTACAACAATTGTTCATCCCAGTTTGGCAAAAGAATAAATTAGGGAAGGTGGCACATCCATGGATAACAAGGGAAATCAGGGATAGTATAAAAAGAAAGGATGAAGCATACAAATTAGCCAGAAAAAGCAGCCTACCAGAGGACTGGGAGAAATTCAGTCCAGCAGAGGAGGACAAAGGGCTTAATTAGGAAAGGGAAAATAGATTATGAAAGAAAACTGGCGGGAACATAAAAACTGACTGCAAAACTTTTGATAGATATGTGAAGATAAAGAGATTAGTTAAAACAAATGTAGGTCCCTTGCAGTCGGAAACAGGTGAATTGATCATGGGGAACAAGGACATGGCAGACCAATTGAATAACTACTTTGATTCTGTCTTCACTAAGGAAGACATAAATAATCTGCCGGAAATTGCAGGGGACCGGGGGTCAAATAAGGTGGTGGAACTGAGTGAAATCCAGGTTAGCCGGGAAGTGGTGTTGGGTAAATTGAATGGATTAAAGGCCGATAAATACCCAGGGCCAGATAGTCTGCATCCCAGAGTACTCAAGGAAGTAGCCACAGAAATAGTGGATGCATTAAGTGATAATTTTTCAAAACTCCTTAGATTCTGGAGTAGTTCCTGAGGATTGGAGGGTAGCTAATGTAACCCCACTTTTTAAAAAAGGAGGGAGAGAGAAAACGGGGAATTACAGACTAGTTAGTTTAATATCGGTAGTGGGGAAACTGCTAGTGTCAGTTATTAAAGATGGGATAAAAGCACATTTGGAAAGTGGTGAAATCATTAGACAAAGTCAGCATGGATTTATAAAAGGTAAATCATGTCTAACGAATCTTATAGAATTTTTCGAGGATGTAACTAGCAGAGTGGATAAGGGAGAACCAGTGGATGTGTTATATCTAGACTTTCAGAAGGCTTTCGACAATGTCCCACATAAGAGATTAGTGCACAAACTTAAAGCACACGGTATTGGGGGTTCAATATTGATGTGGATAGAGAACTGGCTGACAGACAGGACGCAAAGGGTAGGAGTAAACGGGTCCTTTTCAGAATGGCAGGCAGTGACTACTGGGGTACCGCAAGGCTCAGTGCTGGGACCCCAGCTATTTACAATATATATTAATTATTAAGACGAGCGAATTGAATGCAACATCTCCAAGTTTGCGGATGACACTAAGCTGGGGGGTAGTGTTAGCTGTGAGGAGGATGCTAGGAGGCTGCAAGGTGACTTGGATAGGCTGGGTGAGTGGGCAAATGCATGGCAGATGCCGTATAATGTGGATAAATGTGAGGTTATTCACTTTGGTGGCAAAACCAGGAGGGTAGACTATTATCTGAATGGTGGCAAATTAGGAAAAGGGTGATGCAACGAGACCTGGGTGTCATGGTACACCAGTCATTGAAAGTAGGGATGCAGGTGCAGCAGGCAGTGAAGAAAGCAAATGGTATGTTAGCATTCATAGCGAAAGGATTTGAGTATAGGAGCATGGAGGTTCTACTGCAGTTGTACAGGGTTTTGGTGAGACCACACCTGGAGTATTGCGTACAGTTTTGGTCTCCTAATCTGAGAAAATACATTCTTGCCATAGAGGGGGTACAAAGAAGGTTCACCAGACTGATTCCTGGGATGTCAGGACTTTCATATGAGGAAAGACTGGATAGACTTGGCTTGTACGCGCTAGAATTTAGAAGACTGAGGGGGGATCTTATAGAAACTTACAAAATTCTTAAGAGGTTGGATAGGCTAGATGCAGGAAGATTGTTCCTGATGTTGGGGAAGTCCAGAACAAGGGGTCACCGTCTAAGGATAAGGGGGAATTCCTTTAGGACCGAGATGAGGAAACCATTTTTTACACAGAGAGTGGTGAGTCTCTGGAATTCTCTGCCACAGAAGGTAGTTGAGGCCAGTTCATTGGCTATATTTAAGAGGGAGTTAGATGCGGCCCTTGTGGCTAAGGTGATCAGGGGGTATGGAGAGAAGGCAGGTACAGGATACTGAGTTGGATGATCAGCCATGATCATATTGAATGGCGGTGCAGGCTCGAAGGGCCGAATGGCCTACTCCTGCACCTGATTTCTATGTTTCTATGTTTCTATATCGGCGGCTATGGACGACCATGGTAGGGAGGGAGCAGGTTGGGACAGCAGCGGTTGTTTTTGCTGGTGCGGCGCTTGCCTATTGCAGATTGCGCATGACTCTGTTTTTTCTCGAATGTACTAGGTCATTCCAGGCCAGTAAATAATTTCTTTGGCACGTTGTAGGGTGGCTTCAATGCCTGGGTGGCCACCGTGGATCTCCTCGTAGTACTCACGTAGAGAGGGTAGAGAGCACGACAGTCTTGTGACCCTTTACGATCACTCCGTCCTGTAGTACATGTTCGTCACGTACCAGAAAGTAGGGTTTTAGTTCAGTGGGAGTGTTGGATTATTTGTTTGGCCAACCGCCTTAGATGATTGAAGTTAGCAGCTGGGAAGTTTTATCTATGGCAGTGTGTTCGGTGAGGCAGAGCAGACGGCCAGTTGGAACTAAATAAACTTTCAGAATGGAGAATTCCTCACGTTCGTAAGGATGTTGTTCGCTGGTGGTGCGTGGTGCCCAGGATAGAGTGTCTGCGATGTGTGTGTCTTTACCTTTTTTGTAGACAATGCGGAAGTCGAACCGTTGAAGCTGCATCATCATGCGTTGAAGCCTTGCTGGGGCAGCGTGGATAGGTTTGCTCAGGATTGTAACCAGAGGTTGGTGATCAGTTTCTACCATGAAGGTTTTGCCAAAAATGAAGTCTTTGAATTTGGAGCAGGCAAAAACCACGGCAGGCAGCTCTTTTTCTATCTGGGCATAGCACTGCTCGGTATCTGTTAGTCATCATCAGGGCATCACAATGGGTGGTGGGCGGTGAACGAACCAGGGCTGGGCTCCGTCTGCCACCCATCAGGGCATACATGGACCACATGACAACACTAACCGCTACTGCACCATGCACCAAGCGGCTACTTGGAAAGCTGCAGGAGAACATCAAGTGGGCCCGAATGAAAATCAAACCAACGTACCAAGTAAATCTCGAAGCATCTCCATAGTTAAGGGGGTGCTTAGAGACACAAGGTTCTGCATCGGTGATACCAACTGTGTCTGAGCAGCCAGTAAAAAGCCTGGGCAGATGGTACAACTCAAGTCTCAAGGACAAAGAGCAGGTGCAACAACTAAGGCAAGAAATTGTCAACAGCCTGGAGAACATCAATCTGACCCTACTGCCTAGGAAACTGAAGCTCTGGTGCCTACAGTTTGGACTTCTTCGTCGGACAATATGGCCACTGACCGTTTATGAAGCCCCAATCACAACTGTGGAGAAGATGGAGCGAACCATAAGTTCATACGCAAAGAAATGGCTCGGTGTCCCACGATGCCTAACTAACATCGGCCTCTATGGCAAAGGGGTCCTGGAACTACCTCTCACTAGTCTAACAGAGGAATACAAGTGTTCCAAAGTAAGACTCCAGATGACACTGAGGGACTCTAGAGACAAGACCATCAGTGCTGTTGCGCCGCCCCTAGTAACGGGCCGGAGGTGGACACCATCTGATGCAGTACAGCAAGCTTCATCAGCCCTGAGGCACAAAGACGTCGTGGGGCAAGTGCAGCAGGGAAGAGGAGGCTTTGGCCTTACGACAAGTAAACCAACTTGACGAAAGGCCACAACATCAGAGCGGAGGACATTGGTGGTTGAGGAGGTGCGGCAACAGGAGGAGGCCGCAAGAAGTGCAAAGGCGGTCTCTCTTGCCAAACAGGGGCAATGGATGCAGAGGAAGATCAGCTGGAAAGAACTATGGGAAATGGAATCAAGCAAGATCAGCTTCATCATCAAAGCGACATATGACGTGCTTCCATCACCAAAGAACCTCCATCAGTGGTACGGCGAGGATCCAACCTGTGCCCTCTGCCCAACTCCAGCGACCCTCAAACACATCATGGTCGGCTGCAAGACCAGCCTCACGCAAGGGAGATACACGTGGCGGCATAATCAGGTACTAAAAAGCCTGACAACAGCCCGAGAACAGGCGGTGTGCGACCAACTCCTTGCCTCCGAGAGCAAGCAACCCCCCCCCCCCACAAGGGCAACAACCTTTGTCTGAGAAGGACAGAAAACACCTAAACGTCCTTCTACCAGATCAGAAGAAGGAAACCTATGCAGGGCCCGTGACTGGAGGATGCTGGCGGACATCGGCCGACAACTAATCTTTCCACCTGAAATTGCTTCAACCAACCTCAGGCCAGACTTGGTGTTCTGGTCCCCTTCACAGAAGACTGCTTACATCATAGAGCTCACAGTTCCATGGGAGAACTCTGTTGTGGAGGCCTATGAGCGTAAGAAGCTGCGCTACACAGAGCTTGCAGCAGAGGCAACGCAGCGTGGCTGGAACACCAACGTTTATCCAGTTGAAGTGGGATGCAGAGGATTTGTTGCGTCATCTACCATCAGACTGCTGAAGGAGCTTGGAATCCACGGTCAGGCTCTGCAGAAGACCATAAGATCACTCTCAGACGCGGCTGAAAGAAGCAGCCGTTGGATTTGGCTCAAGCGGAAAGACCCATGCTGGGCCCCAAGTACGTCATGGTGAATCTTTGAGGCAGTTTGACACGGGACACGTGCTGAGGGCTGATCATCCTGCAGCGGGCCGCCCTTGTGGAGGGTGTATAGTGTTAAAAGGCCGAAACACCCAGTGATGCAAGGGTACACTACTGATAATGTGTCCTGTGCCCAACTGTCCTGAAGGTTACCCAGCCAAATACGTATACGTATCCCCCCCACCCCCCGCCTCCCCGATGTTGAGCGTCTACCTCTCGCAACAATCAACGAATGTTGTGAAATGCTCCCCACCTACTGGCACAAGGGACTTCTTAACATCTTGTCCTGTGTACTTGATTCTGGATGCATAGGATACCGGCAACACATCGCCGTTGAAAGAGGTCTGCACACATGCTGCGCCTAGTCCAGGTTGGCAGGTTGAGGTTAAAGGAAGACAGAGTCAGTGCACTAGCAAGCTGTAGTTTTAAAGTCTCAAAAGCTCGCTGGTGGTTTGGGTACCAGGACCATGTGTTGTCCTTGTGAGTTAGTTGACATAGGGGGGCTGATAGTTCGCTGAGATTGGGGATGAACTTTCCCAGGTAGTTAACCATGCCTAGAAATCGTTGTAGGCTGGTGACTGGTGCACCAGTTGGTACCGGTGCAGCTCGTTGATTACTGCAGTCTTCAGTGGGTCTGGTTTTAGTCTGGTGCTAGTGAACACGTGACCTACGTAAGTGACTTCGGGAACCCTGAACTTGCATTTAAGTGGGTTCAGTTTTACATTGATGTCTCTGGCTCGGTCTAGTACTTTACGTAGGTTTGTATCGTGTTCGGTGGCATCGCAGCCATAAACTAGAATGTCGTCAACTATGATAGCACAGGGGAATTCTGCAAACAGTTGGTCCATTGCACGCTGGAAGACTTTGTTGGCAGAGGATGCCAAAGGGCATTCTTAGGAACCGGTAACGTCTGCACGGTGTGGCGAATGTTGATAATGCCCATGAGGCACGGTCTAACGGGATTTGCCAGAATTAGCAATAGCCAATCTACACCGGGTGATGACAGGGAGGGAGGGAGGGAGAGGGGGGGGGGGAGGAGAGAGAGCGAGAGAGAGAGAGAGAGGGAGGGAGGGAGGGAGGGAGCGAGAGAGAGAGAGAGAGTGAGAGAGAGAGAGAGTGAGGGAGAGAGGGAGGGAGGGAGGGAGGGAGAGAGAGAGAGAGAGAGAGAGAGAGAGAGAGGGAGAGAGGAGAGAGAGAGAGAGAGAGAGAGAGAGAGAGAGAGAGAGAGAGAGAGGAGAGAGAGAGAGAGGAGAGAGGGGAGAGAGAGAGAGAGAGAGAGAGAGAGAGAGAGAGAGGGAGAGAGGGAGAGAGGGAGAGAGAGGGAGAGAGAGAGGAGAGAGAGAGAGAGAGAGACCGAGAGAGAGAGAGAGAGAGAGAGAGAGAAAAAAAACTAAATAACGTGAGTGACTTACCTGCAAGCCAGACAGGAAACCCGTTTGACCGGAACCCTTAATGACCTGACTTGTTTAAATCCGATACCCGTTTAAATCTTTCCCATCCACCAATACATTCAATTAGTTCAAATGGTAATTGCACCCACATCAGACAGCTTTAAGAAATTCTCCATGAACACCTTCAGTAATCCTTGAAGGTCAAAACACAATAATTAATAATAATAATAATATTAAATACTTTATTGATCCCCTCAGGGAAATTCAGATGTCCAGAAACCAACAACCAACAAACCCACACATTCAGAATGAAAGCAGACAAAAAATACATAAAATACAATATGGACAATACCTGAAAGCAATAAATACTTAAAAAGACCCAATAATTAACTATTAAAAACGCAGAGCATCCCCATTATAAAAAATCTAATGGCTTCAGGGGTGAAGGATCACCTGAACCGCTCCGTTCTACGGCACAGGGAGAGAAGGCGGTTGTTGTTCCGTGTGTTCTTTTGACCCTCCAGAATTTAAATTGGTGACACATAGTGTTAATACGATGTTAATAGAGACATTTAACAAGCGCTTAACAGTGACACCCCCACTGTCTCATGGAAAGTGGAGATTTTAACAGATTTCTTTCACCAAATTTCAAAATCCGGATTACAAAACATGGGGTCGGGGAGGGGGGAATGTCCCCACCGCTCAAAAAACGGTAGGGACATGTCTCACCCCATCCCATCCAGGACTTCCGCCCGCGCTATCAATGGTTCAGTCTTGACCTCGATAAAAAAATGCTGCAAATCCCAGGCTTGTCCCAGCAGCTCAGTCTAGCCCCAAGAGCCAACAATCTCAGATTTTCTCCCTGCCTGGGAAAAGAGCCCCAGTCTTTCACTTTCTCCCCTCTCTCCCTCCCCTTCCTTCCTTCCCTTCCTCTTCCTCTCCCCCCCCCCCCCGCACTCTCCACTCCACCACAACCCCACCCACTCCCCCTCCCCCACAACCCCTCCCCCTCACTCCCACTCCCCGCCCACTCCCACCCCTGCCAACCCCCACCCCTACACCCTCCCACCTTGGTTTCCCAGGAGTGGGCCTGATGGGGTGCAGGTGAGTTGTTGCAAGAACAGGTAACCAGACACGCGTGTGGCCGCAGCTCTGTCCGGAGCTCTGAATGAATGATATTTTATTGTCACATGTACTTGAGGTACAGTGAAGTGTCGCCAAGTGTTGGCACCGACAACGTTACTGAAGCTCAGTCCATGCTGTTTCCCAGTCCAGGATCAGGTTGTCATTTATTGGACAGTGGGACAAAAAGCCCTCTGTGTTCAATGATCTCCCCCTGGAGATTCCTAGTCTCCGTGTTAGGGTTTGTGCATGTTAACTTCTTCTGGCATGTCTGCCGGTGACGGGATCAGAGCGAAGCTTCGGGGGGACCCGACTCAATGTCCCCCACCTTAGCGACAATCCCAGGATGTGGGCAACCCCGTCCCGACCAAAAGGGGGGTGAACGCGGGAGAGGCCATCGGCATCCCTGTGAAGTGGGCTGGAACCATGGTGGAGCAGGATAACTATTGTATTGGTTGGGTGCAACTACTGCATCAAGATTAATACACAACATCCAGAGCAAACATTTCATCAGAAATGTTTTAAGTTCCACTGCCGTCGATGAATATCAATTATCTTCCAACATATAACTGCACAAACACAGAAGCGAGGAGGTAAGAAGACAAACCTGAGAGTTTAAAGGAATTTAAATAATTCACTTAGAATAGCAACACCTGTTTCAGAACCTATGAGCGGATGCTGATTAGTTCAAAAACATCGACTGTTAAAGCGCCAAGAATCGCAAGTGCTTTGAATAGATTTCAATCAAATTATTTTAACAAACACGGAAATAGCAATTGTCACTTCTTTAGTTGAAATCATGTGCTATTCACCAATTTTACTTCGGAGTCACGTGAGTGACTACGTGAAGAAGCCCCGCCTGGTGCTGGAACGGCATTACGTCGACGGTGACGGCAGAGCAAGAGCCGCAGAGGCAGCTCCTCAACAGCGGTAGGTACGGGCCCGCAGGTAAGTGCAGGGGAAAAACACTTTCAGGGTCTAAAAAACTCCGTGGTACTGAATACCAGAATTTAAAACGAATTTAAAAGTAAAAAATAAGTTGAAAAATAACGGAGTTTTAAAAAAAAAAAAAAAGAACGTCCTAAGGGGAGCGATCGGAACGGGAGATTACGGAGCCGGTTCCGATACCGGTGGCCGTCAAAATTACGTTAGAAAGATTTTTTAGTCGCACCACAAACTTTTGGCATGGTGGGGGGGGAAATTTTATAAAGTCAGAAAGGCAATAATTTAAAAAAAAAAAAAAAAAAAATCAATAAAAGGCCTTCAGACTAAAAAAGGTTATTGCTTGAAAAAATAATGGAAAAAAAAAGGATTCCAAAAATAAAGTAAATAAAGAATTCAACCAAAAAGGGTTAAAAGGCCCAAAAATATTCCCTAACCTACCCTAAAGGGGTTTCATATATTAATATATATGATCTATTATGGTGGGAATATCTACCTCAGATATTTGAAGGTAGTCTCCTTGAGGAAAAACTCAATAATATAACTCCTTGAGTAATAAGAGCAGTAAAAATAAAATGGAAAACTGACCCTAAAAATGCACTGATAGTGGTGGCTGGTCATGAAGTACCCACCACAGCACCAGTAAAATTTTTTTTTAAAAAAAATAAATAAATAAATATATATATATATATATATATATATATATATATATATATATATATATATACAGGTGTAAGTACAACACCTGAATAAGAAGTGAGGCCATGGAAAATAACCATGGAAAACAAAAATTAATTGGTCTCTCACTAAAGCTGTTATGATTAAAACAGCAGAATAATAATAAAACTTTTTATGTTTTATTTTAAGTACACTTCAGCACAAAAATATATATAAGTGTACTAGGTTTGATACCTGAATGTATGAGTGAGACCATGAAAAATAAATATGAAAAAAAATAAAAAAAATTTTGGCCTCACCAAAGCTGTTATAGTGAAACAGCAGAATATGATAAAACTTTTAAGTTATAAAGATATCAACGGTGAATCCGGTTATGATATCCATGTCTCAATTAGATGAGATATAAGGAAATACGATTTTAAAAGTATTTCAAACTGGTGCATGGCATTTCCATTCAATGGAAAACAAATAAAATATTGTGCAAAATAGCCAATACATTTAAAGGAAAATTAATTGCCATCAGTTTGTGGAGCTCATTGGGAAGAAATATATAATATTTAGGGACCAAATCTGCACTCTAGATTTGCAGATCAAATCAGGTTATGTTAAAATCCTGATTATTATGGAATAAAACCTGCCTTATGATTATTCAAAGTATTGATTACAAAATAACAGACTATTGGTCTTTAAACTTTGGGGGGGGGGGGGGGGGAATTATGATCCAATATAAAGATTTGATAATGGATCAAAACTAAGGCAGAAGTATGATAAATAAACATAATCAAACATAGGCAGCGAAGTAAAATAGTAAGATTAAACGAGAACTTACCAGTTCGAAGTTTGATCGTTATTTTATGAGGAGTAACGATGAGGGATTACGTGCCCTCCACTCCCGACCCTCATAAAATAAATGATCATCTGGTAGTTCTAAATCTATGTTGGGCCTTACTATCTTACTCCGGCTATTATGTTCTGTGTTTTTCATGCCTCTGCTTTGAGGTATGCCGTTCCAGCGCCAGGCGGGGCTTCTTCACGTAATCCCTCATCGTTACTCCTCATAAAATAACGATCAAACTTCGAACTGGTAAGTTCTCGTTTAATCTTACTATCAAAACACAGTTGCAAATGCTGGAAATCTGAAGTATGTAACTGTGGACACAGTGATGTACTGAGAGGAACTGAGGACGGTGATACAGAGGGAACGTTTCATCAACAACGAATCATCTGGATCATCTCTCATGAAGCCAGCTCAGGGCAGGTGGGACGGGCAGAGATGGGCTTCTGGGTTGGCATGGGCTAGTTGGGCCAAAGGGCCTGTTTCTGGGCTGTGTGCTTCTATGACTACAATAGTGAGGAACTGAACCCAACGTTTTCACAGAAATCTTTGACTCCACCCAGTTGTGATTGGCAGCTGTTGGTCTGAAATATGAACCTGTTTCTCTCGCAGGTGCTGTTTGTGTTTCCAAGTCTTCATATCACCATGAACGTTTACAATCAAGCAATGTCTTGTCTGAATCAATTTGCCATCTATAGGATTGTGTGGAAGGCTTAAGTTAGTGACTTGGAGGTACATCATTAGAATGCAGTTCAGGGCCATAGGACACAAGACTCAAGACTCTGGACACATCAGGATCTTTGCCTCTTAACGTGCAAAAATTCCCAACTGAAATCATTACATTACCATTTTAAAATATTCTAGTATTATTTTACCAATCTCGTTTTGGAAGCGATGCAGGTTGTTAATGTAGATATGAAACAATTAATAAAGATAGAGGCTAGGGTGACAAGTTAGAGACCACGGTGACAAGTTAAAGACCACAGCGGCAAGTTAAACAACACAGCAGCAAGTTAGAGACCACAGTGGCCAAGTTAGAGGCCACAGTGGCCAAGTTAGAGGCCACAGCGGCCAAGTTAGAGGCCACAGCGGCAAGCTAAAGGCCACAGTGAATACAAGCCTAGTCTTTTCAATCTTTCCTCATATGACAGTCCCGCCATCCCAGGGATCAATCTCGTGAACCTACGCTGCACTGCCTCAATCACAAGGATGTCCTTCCTCAAATTAGGAGACCAAAACTGTACACAATACTCCAGATGTGGTCTTACCAGAGCCCTACACAACTGCAGAAGAACCTCTTTACTCCTATACTGAAATCCTCTTGTTATGAAGGCCAACATTCCATTAGCTTTCTTCACTGCCTGCTGTACCTGCACGGCAACGTTCAGAGACCGGTGTACAAGGACACCCAGGTCTCGCTGCACCTCCCCCTTACCTAACCTAACCCCATTGAGATAATAATCTGCCTCCTTGTTTTTGCTACCAAAGTGGATAACCTCACATTTATCTATATTATACTGCATCTGCCACGCATCTGCCCACTCACTCAACCTGTCCAGGTCACCCTGCAACCTCCTAACATGCTCTTCACAGTTCACACTGCCACCCAGCTTTGTGTCATCCGCAAACTCGCTTGTGTTGCTCCTAATTCCCTCTTCCAAATCATTAATATATATGGTAAACAGGTGCGGCCCCAGCACCGAGCCTTGCAGCACTCCACTCGCCACTGCCTGCCATTCTGAAAAGGACCCGTTCACTCCTACTCTTTGCTTCCTGTCTGCCAACCAATTTTCTATCCATGTCAACACCCTACCCCCAATACCATGTGCTCTAATTTTAGTCACCAGTCTCCCGTGCGGGACCTTATCAAAGGCTCTCTGAAAGTCTAGATACACTACATCCACTGGCACCCCTTCATCCATTTTACTTGTCACATCCTCAAAAAATTCCAGAAGATTAGTTACGTTAGAGGCTACAGTGGCATGATAGAGGCTACAGTGACATATTAGAGGCTGCAGTGATATGTTAGAGGCCACAGCGGCATGTTAGAGGCCACCGTGACACATTAAAGGCCATGTGATAGGTTAGAGACCACAGTGACAGGTTAGAGGCCACAGTGGCACATTAGAGGCTACAGTGACATGTATCCATCAAACCTTCTCACATCTGGGTGTTTCAGGGACGCCCTCCAATGTTACTGGGTTAGTTCCCAGCCACAACACTGAATCCTTGTACAGGAACCTGCTATAAATCTCCAGAGATGCTGCCAACCCGCTGAGTTACTCCAGCATTTTGTGTCGTTTTTGTAAACCAACATCTGCAGTTCCTTGTATCTCTATATTTTTCCTTAAAATCATTTCTTGCACTGCCTCCTACATTGCCTGATAAGCTCTGGGAATCCTAGGTTATTTAAAGTGACAGATGTTGACACTAACAAGTAGAATGCCTTGCAAGAAAACATTGGTTGCACGATTAAAGCACAGAATGAAAATGTTGCTTCACTTCAGTGAAACGTTCAGCTGTTTGCCCTTCCTAATTCTTTGTGTAACACCAGCACCCCCTGGTATTGACCTGGCTCCCTGCAGGTGAGGAGTCAACACAAAAAAGGCTCAAAGTAACTCAGCGGGTCAGGCAGCATCTGCGGAAAACGTGGAGCACAATGCAGATCCTTGTATCTAGAATCAGCACAATGGCTTTTTGTGAATCAGTCTGATGATGCGTCCAGTCCAGAAAGGTTGCCTGTGGCGGCTGTCTGGTCTGGCAACTGACGCTTACACAGGTCAGAAACGGACTAGGTTATTGCCTTTAGCTAACTGTGTCTGTGCTCTCTCATCTATGTTCACTTGTGTTCACCATCGGTGCAGTAACAGCTCTGCAAGGTTCTACAAAAGTTTGGCTTTGGTTTGAGCAAGCTTCAGCCAATTAGTGTCTACATCAGATGGAAAGTCATCACATCGAGCTCTGTTTTCCAATCTACACGTTGGTGACGTCTGTTCTCTGTTTGGCCTGGTCAACCCTTGACTACTTCTTTCAAAAAATAGCAAGTTCTCTAAGTTGTCCTTTGATTGCAGGCAACTTTTACACACACAAATTCTTTGTCATTTTCTGGTTTCAACTTCCATCAAATCACAATCCTGAAAGTTGTCTCAAAGTGCATGACTTAAAAGCCCCAAAGTTGCAATGCTGTGACCGCTCTCTCAGTAGAAGAGTAATCACTCACTGCTTCTCCTTTGTAGACAAAAATGCTGGAGAAACTCAGCTGGTGAGGCAGGATCTATGCCTCTTCTTTTCTGAATTTTGTGTGCTGGATTTAAACCTTCCTCTTTCTTAAATGCCTGGGGGTTGAAAATGTATTCTAACAAGTGAGTTTTGGCTTTCTGCAAAGTTACAATCTGCTTCTGAGGCAACGCAGCAGAAAATCATAGTTTCCCTGCTTCTTGGTTTCTTGGTCCTCCAAAATATTCCAAATGGAATTTAAACTGGAGGTGGTGGAGGGAGGACTTAAACCAGAAAGGGTTTTTGGGAAGAAAGAGCTACCTTAAATTTAGTTGCATCTGGTTGGCTAACTATGGTAGGGTGAAGATTATTCCATGCTTTAATTGTGCGGGGGGAAGAACAAATTGCTGTACACATCTGTCTTTGTGGCTGGGATCACAAATTGGATCGAATGCCCTCGTCTGCTCCTAATTGGTTTGGGGTTGGTGTAGCTCTTGTATCTATGTCGAGCTGGCCATTTAACATTTTGTAAAAAGAGGTCAAACGGTGAGCTTCACGTCTGTCTTGGAGAGGGTTCCACCCCAGAGAATTCAGAAGTTTGGTAACACTCGCTTCTCTCTCATAGGTGTTAGTAACATATCGAGCTGCCTGTCTTTGGACACGTTCGATGGAAGAAATATTTGTATTTGTGTATGGGTCCCATGCTGCAACTGCGTAGTCCAAATGAGGTCTAACGAGGATGAAGTATAGCTTCTCCTTGACAGAAGTTGAACAATTATGAAAGTTACGCCTCAGAAAATCTAGGACATCTCGGTGTTGCTTTCACCGTTGTATGATGAGTCTGACCATTCCAACGCAGATCATTCTGCAATTTGATGCCAAGATACTTGGTTTGTTTGAATTCGTCAAGGGTGGCACCAAGTATATCGTAAGATGTTTTGCCTGGATTCCTCTTTCTGGTGACACGCATGGTTTCACATTTGGACGGGTTGAACTGCTTCATTGAAGCATTCAATGGCTGTGTATTCTCTGCTCCATAACTGTCTCAATGGGAAACATCTACGAGCTTTAGTTACACTCAAGGTGCCAAACAGCAACTGAACCATTCTATTATCCACCTCATTGGGATCCAGGGACTATCCTTGATCGGACTTGTTGGCTTCACCTTGCACTAAATGTTATTCCCTTATCATGTGTCTATACACTGCAAATGGATCAATTGTAATCATGTATTGTCTTTCTGCTCACTGGTTAGCATGCAACAAAAAGCTTTTCACTGTACCTCGGTTCACGTGACAATAAACTAAATAAGCAGTTGATGTGCATATGCATATGTGCGTGTGTGTGCATGTGTGTGTGTGTATGCATGCGTGTGTGTGTATGCATGTGTGTGTATGCGTGTGTACATTGTGTGTGTGTGCATGTGTGTGCGTGCGTGCGTGTGTGTGTATGTGTGTGTTTATGCATGTGTGTGTATGCATGTGTACATTGTGTGTGTGTGCGTGCGTGCGTGCGTGCGTGTGTGTGTGTGTGTGCGTGTGCATACGTGTGCACACAGTGCTCCAGTTGATTCTCTCTCCTTCCCATCCATCCATTCTCTGTTCACAATTAATCTTATCCTCGTACCAAGTAAATGTCATTGGATACATAATACATCACAAAACAGTTACATCAAGAAACAAACAACTTTAATATTGAAGTATATAGAGTACAAAATAATTGCATAGCAGGACAGAAGTTGACATCACTCAACCTTTATGCTGTACATTTTTGGTTCAGGTCTTTGTCTTCCATGACAAGTGTCTAATAAATGAACCACAATATTACGGCATAAATTCCCTGAAGTCAAACGACTAAAGTTTCCAGCACCTTACAGTTCAGAGACCACAGTGGGACCACATTCTTCTGCAAGATTCCAGACCATTTAAATCTAATTCAAACTCTACCAATCTGCAAAAATATATATACCTGATCCTTGAAAATGCCTCATCTGCTGCAGATTATGCTCCTGGCCTCACAATGTTTCCCACGGCACTGTGTTTATCTACAGTAGCAGAGGCATGGGGTGGCAGAATACATTGCAGGATTATAATCAGATTATTCTTTCAAATTTAAATATAAACTTAATTGAGAATAAAAAGTACATTAGACAATTGCACAAACATGTTTTAGCTCCTTAATCAATATTAAATATCTTCTGTTTGATAGCTCGAGGGAAATAGTTTCTTAATTGTAAAACGTTAATGAATGTTTTCTCATTAGACAGTGTAGTGTAATTTGTAAATTATTTTTCATCGTTTAATACTGAGCCCGTGAACTGTCATTGGCCACAGCTAGAGGTCATCACTGGCCATAGCTAGAGGTCATCACTGGCCACAGCTAGAGGTCATCACTGGCCACAGCTAGAGGTCATCACTGGCCACAGCTAGAGGTCATCACTGGCCACAGCTAGATAGAGGTCCACAGCTAGAGGTCATCACTGGCCACAGCTAGGCCATCCACAGCTAGAGGTCATCACTGGCCACAGCTAGAGGTCATCACTGGCCACAGCTAGAGGTCATCACTGGCCACAGCTAGATCCACAGCTAGAGGTCATCACTGGCCACAGCTAGAGGTCATCACTGGCCACAGCTAGAGGTCATCACTGGCCATAGCTAGAGGTCATCACTGGCCACAGCTAGAGGTCATCACTGACCACAGCTAGAGGTCATCACTGGCCATAGCTAGAGGTCATCACTGGCCATAGCTAGAGGTCATCACTGACCACAGCTAGAGGTCATCACTGGCCACAGCTAGAGGTCATCACTGGCCACAGCTAGAGGTCATCACTGGCCACAGCTAGAGGTCATCACTGGCCACAGCTAGAGGTCATCACTGGCCACAGCTAGAGGTCATCACTGGCCACAGCTAGAGGTCATCACTGGCCACAGCTAGATCCACAGCTAGAGGTCATCACTGGCCACAGCTAGAGGTCATCACTGGCCACAGCTAGAGGTCATCACTGGCCACAGCTAGAGGTCATCACTGGCCACAGCTAGAGGTCATCACTGGCCACAGCTAGAGGTCATCACTGGCCACAGCTAGAGGTCATCACTGGCCACAGCTAGAGGTCATTCACTGGCCACAGCTAGAGGTCATCACTGGCCACAGCTAGAGGTCATCACTGGCCACAGCTAGAGGTCATCACTGGCCACAGCTAGAGGTCATCACTGGCCACAGCTAGAGGTCATCACTGGCCACAGCTAGAGGTCATCACTGGCCACAGCTAGAGGTCATCACTGGCCACAGCTAGAGGTCTTCACTGGCCACAGCTAGAGGTCATCACTGGCCACAGCTAGAGGTCATCACTGGCCACCAGCTAGAGGTCATCACTTTAGCTAGAGGTCATCACTGGCCACAGCTAGAGGTCATCACTGGCCACAGCTAGAGGTCATCACTGGCCACAGCTAGAGGTCATCACTGGCCACAGCTAGAGGTCATCACTGGCCACAGCTAGAGGTCATCACTGGCCACAGCTAGATCCACAGCTAGAGGTCATCACTGGCCACAGCTAGAGGTCATCACTGGCCACAGCTAGAGGTCATCACTGGCCACAGCTAGAGGTCATCACTGGCCACAGCTAGAGGTCATCACTGGCCACAGCTAGAGGTCATCACTGGCCACAGCTAGAGGTCATCACTGACCACAGCTAGAGGTCCTGACAAGCAGCAGCTTTGCAACGTGGACAATTGCTCATCTGTAACAAAATCTCTTTCATATTGGGCGAGAATAAACCCCAATGTTTGGCCGTGGGGGGGGTGGCAGAGAGTGGGGGGGGGGCAACAGTGGGGAACAGGGGAAGTGGGGAGAGGGGGGAGGGGGGAGTGGGGAGGGGAGGGGAGGGGGAGGGGGAGTGGGGAGGGGGAGGAGGGGGGGGGGAGTGGGCGGGGAGGGGGGGGAGGGAGGGGGGAGTGGGGAGTGGGGAGGGGGGGAAGGGGGAGTGAGGAGTGGGGAGGGGGAGGGGGGAGGTGGGGAGGGGAGAGGGGAGGGGGAGGTAGGGAGGGGGAGGGGGGGGAGGGGGGAGTGGGGGAGGGGGAGCGGGGAGGGGGAGTGGGGAGGGGGAGGGGGGGAGGGAGGGGGCGGGGAGGGGGAGTGAGGGGGAGGGGGAGGGGGAGTGGGAGGGGGGGGGAGGGGGAGGGGGAGCGAGTGGGGAGTGGGAGCGGGGGAGGTGGGAGGGGGGAGGGGGAGGTGGGGAGAAGGTTACGGTAGTGGGGAGGGGAGCGGGGAGGGGGGAGGGGGGAGTGGGGAGGGGGGGGAGCGGGGGAGGGGGGAGGGGGGGAGGTGGGGAGGGGGAGGTGGGGAGGGGGGAGGTGAGGGGAGGTGGGAGGGGGGAGGTGGGAGGGGGAGGTGGGGAGGGGGAGGTGGCGGGGGAGGTGGGGAGTGGGTGGGGAGGGGGAGGGGGAGGGGGGAGGGGGAGATGGGGGGGGGGAGGTGGGGAGGGTGGGGAGTGGGGATGGTCGGGAGGTGGGGGAGGGGGGAGGAGGTGGGAGTGGGGAGGGGGGAGGTGGGGAGGGGGGAGGTGGGAGGGGGGAGGGTGGGGAGGGGGGAGGTGGGGAGTGGGGGGAGGGGGGAGGTGGGGAGGTGGGGAGGTGGGGAGGGGGGAGGGGGGAGGGGGGAGGTGGGGAGGTGGGGAGGGGGGAGGTGGGGAGGGGGGAGGTGGGGAGTGGGGAGGTGGGGATGGGAGGTGGGGAGGGGGGAGGGGGCGGGAGGTGGGGAGGGGGGAGGTGGGGAGGGGGGAGGGGGGAGGGGGGAGGTGGGGGTGGGGGAGGTGGGGAGGGGGAGGTGGGGAGGGGGGAGGTGGGGAGGTGGGGAGGGGGGAGGTGGGGAGGGGGGAGGTGGGGAGGTGGGGAGGGGGGAGGTGGGGAGGGGGGAGGTGGGGAGGGGGGAGGGTCGGGAGGTGGGGAGGGGGGAGGTGGGGGAGGGGGGAGGTGGGGGAGGGGGAGGGGGGAGGTGGGGAGGTGGGGAGGGGGGAGTGGGGAGGGGGAGTCGGGAGGGGGAGGTGGGGAGGGGGGAGGTGGGGAGGTGGGGAGGTGGGGAGGGGGGAGGTGGGGAGGGGGGAGGTGTGGGAGGGGGGAGGTGGGGTGCGAGGAGCACGTGCAGGTGCTGGGTGCTAATGGGTAAATGTGAGGAATTGTTTACCCTGGTGTAACATTGCACTGTTGACTCTCCCACCTCTACAATGTTTACAATGTGCCTCGGTTTGTTCCTCAATGTAACTCTGGGAACACAAATACTTCATGGGGCTTTTCCAAACCCTCTGGGCCAAGGCTGCCTTCTCTCACAGGAAAGTCAGTAACATGAGGTGGTGCAAGCTCACTGTCTGAACAGTTTGTGTCTGGTGTGAAGTCTGCCTCCACACACGCGTGTCAATGTAGCATCCATGTAACCACACCGTCAGCAACAACGTCATCTAGGGAAATATCAAATATATCAGAAAGTAACAATCCCTGAACACTTGGTAATTTACCTCAGGCTTAAGTAAAATATCCAAAGTAGCTGCTTAAAGCTTACAGTATTTTCATTAAAATTATAACGTTGTGTATGTTCAACCTGTGTGGGCCGAGTGCATTAACATTGCTTATTCTGGGTATCTTGTTGTCTTCAGAGGGTTTCTGGCGTACTGGCTCCATAGCTCTTGATATTTGGGCCCCAGTATAAACATGACAAGTGCATATACTTTGTGTAAATGAAACGTTGTGTCTTTGGTATCAATGGAAGAACTTCCCTGCAGAGTGGCGGTGGCTCCGACATCCCCACACGTTCCTTTACGACTGGGCTTCCAGGTACGCAAGGAAGAGTCTTCTGGCTCGTCGTCCAAATCCCAGAGAAGAAAATCCCACTATTTTCTTTGCAACACTTTCAAATTTGGTTTCTGCAGATAGAATGATACATAAATCACTGGGCAATATCAATTTCAGAAATTGCTGATCTGATTCCTAACAGCTGTAATTTTGCAATATGTGATGAATTGCATGAATTATTTATATTTGTTACAAATTAATAAATTAACCATAAGAAGTTGACCAATTCATGTCGTCTTCAGGGAAATCTACCAAAGAACTAGTTCTCCTCCGTATTATATCATTGCATTGGCAGCCAATGGCTGTGGCTCTTTGCTGATCAAACCTTGTTATTATTAAATCTTTAATAGGTTTCGATGTCAGATGAACAATGTTCTCTACAGATGCCGCCTGAACCATTGAGAAAAGATGGACAGGTGACGTTTCACAAAATGCTGGAGTAACTCAGCGGGTCAGGCAGCATCTGTGGGGAACATGGATAGGTGACGTTTCACAGAGTGCTGGAGTAACTCAGCGGGTCAGGCAGCATCTCTGGAGGACATGGATAGGTGACACTTTGGGTCAGTATTAGTCCTTCTGCATCAACAAACAACTGCAGTTCTTTGTTTCCATATTCCCAAACTAATTTAAATCATAATTTTCCTTACCTTCCTTACAATAATAAAGCACGATAGCTAATCCCGCTGCAACACTAAAGCACGCCAGAAAAAAGACCGGACCTGAAAGAAACGAATCAAGAGATATAGTGTTTAACTGTAATATGTACCAAAACTAACAATTAAATCCTTACTTGCAACACCCAGTAAAACTAATCTATTCTTGATTTTACAATAAAAGTCCAACTGGGCCAGATATAGTTTACTCCAAAAGCTAATTATTGTGTAGGCTCAAGTGAATAGAAAAGGATTCTGAAGTCCAAGCTCATCTTGGGTTCATTTGTGGACGAGCAATAAAATGCTCCCTCTAACATGACACTCTGTGGTTGAATGAAATACTTTACAACACTTTTAATACTCACAAGTTTGCAGCTAGCAGAACTAGATCAAATGTATCATTTGATATTTTAAAGAATATATTTAGGATCAAGGGTTAAATGTCAGTATATTTTACAACTTTTAATCTTTCTCTCCCAAACAGCACCTCCTCAGAATCATCATTTGCATGAAGTTTGGGACAGGTGGGATTCACCGGATTACATCTGTAACTTTACTTTCATGGACTATTCATAAAGTATTTAATGCTGTATTCATTCATTCTTGGATGACACATAACGATCCATGACGGGCAAAGAGAGAAGGATATTACTGGAACTGAGGGCTTGAGTTATAAAGAGAGACTGGGGAGGCTGGGATTATTCTCCTTGGAGTGAAGATGGCTGAGGAGCAGTCTTGTAGAGGTTCATGGGGGCATAATTAGGGTTGACAGTATGTTTCCAAGGGTAGGAGAAGCTAAAACTAGAAAGCATAGGTTTCATGTGAGAGGAGAAAGATTTAAGGACCTGAGGGGCAGGTTTTCCACAGGGATGTTGGTGGATAAATGGAACAAGCATCCAGAGCAAGAGGTGAGTACAAAGGCAACATTTAAACGACACTTGGACAAGTACACGGATAGGAAAGGTTTAGAGGCACATGACTTGTAACTAGCTTAGGTTGGCACCTTGGTTCCAATGACCAGACTGGCAGAAGGATGATGACGTATCATTTTGACAAAATATAAAAGGCAATAAACAAGAAGTTAGCATATTCTTACATTAACTTACCCCTGTTATTGAGTATGTATCTCTCCCTGTGGTAGATATCCATGTTGGTTGCTACTGACCTTGTTGTTTCTGTGAAAGTAATTCAGTCAGTTACTCCATTAGTCGTCACTGTATAAGCTTGCTCACCACAATGCCACACAAGTCACAGCAATCACACCTGGTAAGGCTTTCAAGGACATCTGAACAAATTATTTGTCAAACATCCTTACATCAGGGAGTGAGAAAACTTATAGGATTGTTATTTCCTCAAGGAGGTCTTGCGTTAGTGAAATGAGAATGAGACCAATGTTCCACTTTGCATTGGGAGAGTCACCGGATGCAAGAAATCTCTACAGAACTTGTCCAGTTTTAATTGTTTTGCATTCAGCCAAATCCTATCCCTTTGGCCCAATCTTCTTCACGATAAAATAGGTTGAAGTCAACATGGTTTTGTGAAGGGAAGATCTTGCCTGGCAAATCTGCTGGAGTTCTTTGAGGAAGTTAATAGCCGATAGACAGTGGGGAGGCTATAGATGTTGTTTACCTAGAGTTTCAGAAGTGCCGCATGTCAGGCTGCTAGGGATGATGAGAGCCCATGGTATCGAAGGGAAGATACTAGCATGGATAGCGAGTTGGCTGGATGGCAGAAGGCAAACAGTTGCAATAAAAGGCGCTTTTTCAGGTTGGCTGCCAGTGAAAAGTGAAGTTCCGCATGGGTCGGTGCTGGGACCGCTTCTCTTCATGTTGTATATTAATGATTTGGACAAAGGGATTGAAGGCTTTGTGGCCAAGTTTGCAGATGGTGAAGGGCTAAGATAGGTGAAGGGGCAGGCAGTGTAGAGGAAGCAAGGACTTGGACAAGTTAGGTGAGTGGTCAGAAAAGATGCAGTTGAAATTTAGTATAGCAAAGTGTGGAGTCATGCATTTTGGTTATAAGAATAAAGGCGTAGTTTATTTTCTAAATGGAGAGAGAATCCATAAATTGGAGGTGCAAAGTGATTTGGGCGTGCTGGTGCAGGTCTCCCAAAAAGCTAATTTGCAAGTCGAATCAGTAGTAAGGAAATAATATCAAGAGGACTGGAATTAAAAACAGAGATGTAATGCTGTGGCTCTATAAGATGTTGGTCAGGCCTCAGTTGGAGCATTGTGAGCAGATTTAGGCCCCATACCTGAGGAAGTATGTGCTGAGGGTACACAAAATGCTGGAGAAACTCAGCGGGTGCAGTAGCATCTATGGAGCGAAGGAGATAGGCAATGTTTCGGGCCAAAACCCTTCTTCAGAAGTATGTGCTGACTCTGGAGAGGGTCCAGAGGAGGTTTACAAGAATGATTCCAGGAATGAGTGGGTTAGCATATGATGAGCGTTTGACAGCACTGGGCTTCTACTCGCTGGAGTTTAGAAGGTTGAGGGGGGACTTCATTGAAACTTACAGAATAATGAAAGGCATAGAGATAGTGGATGTGAGGAGGATATTTGCACTGGTGGGAGAGTCTTGAACCAGAGGTCAGAGCCTCAGAATTAAAGGGGGGCTCTTGTAAAAGGTGGTGAGGAGGAACTTATTTTGTCAGAGGGTAGTTAATCTATAGATCTCATTGCCACAGAGGGCTGTGGAGGCCAAGTCAGTGGATATTTTTATGGCAGAGATAGACAAGTTCTTGATTAGAACGGGTGTCAAGGATTATGGGGAGAAGGGAGGAAAATGGGATTAGGAGGCAGAGATCAGCCATGATAGAATGGCGGAGTGGACTCGATGGGCTGAATGGCCTCATTCTACACCTATAACTCGTGAACTTGTGAGGACACTGGTAAATTATTAAATGTGTTATAATGGAAACTTCCAACAGTATTCAAGTTAAGGCGATTATCAGAAGCATAAAATTACCAGAAGATCAGTGGTTGGTACATTCTTGTTTAAATGATCAGCCTTGATGTGATTCACTGCTGTTTCATACAGCTAAATGCGTACAATTAACTCATGTTTACCGAGAATTTGCATATCATTTAGTACTTTAAGTAGAGACAGTTTATTTAATATTTTAATGATATTGAAACTTACCACCTCGATGTTTGCTTGGAAGCTGGTTGTAAATCTGAGGATCATTTAACTCCAAAGCATTATAAAATTCCTTGCAAGCTTTATTACTCTGACTCTGCAGGTGCTGAAGGAGGTCAGAGATGCGAATATGTACTGGAGCATTGAGACTGCGGAACTACTGGGACAAAACACAAGCTTCAGTTTCAACATCACCAGATAAGAAACAACAGTAGATTTCAGGTCATTGGTAAAACTCTCATCTTAGATTCTTGTCAAAAATCAGCTGGGAATCTCTGAACCCAAGATAGACAAAGGACATTTATTGTCACATACACCAATTGCAATGAAATTTGAGTTACCATGCAGCACACAAATAAGATAAACACACTATCGAATTTAACATAAAAAATAAAACATCCCCCACAGCGGAATCAATGTTTCTCACTGAGAGGGAAGGCAACAAAGTTCAGTCCTCTTCCTCTTGTTTACCCGTATTGATGTAGACTTGTGCCACAGACTACAGCAAGGCAGCACATGCTGTCACAACTGTACATCTATTACATCTTTACCCGCTCACCTTAAACCTCTGTGCTCTGGTTCTTGCAGAGTATTCCCCACTCTGGGTTCAAGGCTCTGTGCATTCCCCCTGTCTATTCCCCTCATGATTTCATACATCCCCCTAAAATCAGCCTTCAACACTCCTCGCAATACACATTTTGGGACAAAGAGCCTGTTGCTGTGCTGCTCTTTGTTCTGTAAGACAACACACAGTGTAGAAATCTCCATGTTATAGCACGTGGCCTCCTACCGCTTCAGCTTCAGAATTGTTCAGAATTTGCGGGTAGATTCTGAAGAGGTGAAGAACGATTCTGTCCATCAGCCTCTCACTGAGAGCACCCTCCCTCGACAGGAACTCTCTGTCCATGTCCAGTCGCCTGCAGTGGTCTGTGGAGTACATAGTGGACACAGTGTATAGTGGACACAGTGTATAGTGTACAGTGGACAGTGGACACAGTATATAGTGGACATGGTGTATAGTGGACACGGTGTATAGTGGACAGTGTATAATGGACAGTGCACAGTGGACACAGTGTATAGTGGACACAGTGTATAGTGGACACAGTGTATAGTGGACACAGTGTATAGTGGACATAGTGGACAGTGTCCAATGGACACAGTGTATAGTGGACACTGTGTACAGTGTACAGTGGACAGTGGACACCGTGTACAGTGGACACAGTGTACAGTGGACACAGTGTATAGTGTACTGTGGGCACAGTGTGTAGTGGACACAGTGTATAGTGGACAGTGTACAGTGGACACCATGTACAGTGGACACAGTGTAGAGTGGACACAGTGTAGAGTGGACACAATGGACAATAGACAATAGGTGCTGGAGAAGGCCATTTGGCCCTTTGAGCCAACACCACCATTCAATGTGATCATGACTGATCATCCCCAATCAGTACCCCATTCCTGCCTTCTCCCCATGTCCTATTTTTAAGAGCCCTATCTAGCCCTCTCTTGAAAGCATCCAGAGAACTTGCCTCCACCACCATCTGAGGCAGAGAATTCCACACTCACCACTCTCTGTGAGAAAAAGTGTTTCCTTGTCTCCATTCTAAATGGCCTACTCCTTATTCTTAAACTGTGGCCGCTGGTTCTGGACTCCCCCAACATCGGGAACATGTTTCCTGCCTCAAGCGTGTCCAAGCCCTTAACAATCTTATGTGTTTCAATGAGATACCCTCTCATCCTTCTAAACTCCAGAGTGTACAAGCCCAGCTGCTCCATTCTCTCAGCATATGATAGTCCCGCCATCCTGGGAATTAGCCTTGTAAACCTACGTTGCACTCCCTCAATAGCAAGAATGTCCTTCCTCAAATTAGGGGGCCAAAACGGCACACAATGTGTGGTCTCACTAGGGCTCTGTACAACTGCAGAAGGACCTCTTTGCCCCTATATTGGATTCCTCTTGTTATAAAGAGGAATCGAATATAGTGGACACAGTGTATAGTGGACACAGTGTATAGTGGACACAGTGTACAGTGGAACAGTGCACAGTGGATAGTGTATAGTGGATACAGTGTACAGTGAATAGTGTAGAGTGGATACAGTGTATAGTGGATACAGTGCACAATGGACACAGTGTATAGTGGATACAGTGTACAGTGGACACAGCGTATAGTGGATGCAGCGTATGGTGGACGCAGCGTATGGTGGACGCAGCGTATGGTGGACACAGTGTATAGTGGATGCAGTGTACAGTGGACACAGTGTATAGTGGACACAGTGTACAGTGGACACAGTGTACAGTGGACACAGTGTACAGTGGACACAGTGTACAGTGGATACATGGTTCAATGGATACAGTGGACGCAGCACCAGTGTACTGTGAACACAATATCAGTGCCACTTCAGCGAGCACCAACTCCATTTATCATCAGATGGAACAACGCACATCATTACAAAACCACACACAGAGTGCTGGAGTAACTCAGCGGGTCAGGCAGCATCTGTGGAGAACATGGATAGGTGATGTTTGGGGTGGGGACCGTTCTCCACACTGAGAGTGAGGGGGGGGGGGAGGGGGATTAGACAGAGCTTCAGACAACACGATCTGGAGCCGCGGGAAAGTGAGCGCCACTCGGCCCATTGTCTCCGCCAGTAACCGGTAACTGTGAATTATGGCCTTGCCCTGTCCCACACGACGCCTGCTTTTATTTCACATGATTGCTTTGGGAATTCGGCCCGTCTGTCGGAGCCGTCCCCGCTCTCAGTTATTCCCTGCGCCGGGTCCCGCCAGCCACGTAAACAGCAATTATTTAGCCATGGGACGCGTTTTACATCGGAACAGATGACAGCAACAACCCCTATAACAACCCCCACACCTCACTCTGCAGGAGTTTAGTCTAAACCTCAGCCGGTTGCTGTAGGGCTGTGTTCTGGGGCAAGTAGAGGGCACAGTGTAGTGGGCACAGTGTAGTGGGGGCTCCGTAACACCGGACGCTCCCCGTCCCGGTGCCAAGGTTAAAGCGGCGGCTGGAGGTGAAGCCGCGGGCGGGCGGGAGATAGAGGGGGGACCGGCCCGGCCCGGCCCGCACCGACCGACCGACCGACTGACTGACCTGCCATGGCGTCTGTCGCAGGCCCCGCACTTCCGCGTCTCCTCTCCCCCAGCCCGGCCCCCGCTGCCGGAACCGCCTCCCTCCCTCCCTCTCTCCCTCTCTCTCGTCTCTCTCTCCCCCTCCCTCCCCCGTCTCTCTCCTCCCTCTCTCTCCCTCTCTCGCCCGCCTGGCAGCGCCAGCCGTGTGTGTGTGTGTGTGTGTGTGTGTGTGGGGTGTGTGGGTGTGTGTGTGGGGTGTGTGGGTGTGTGTGTGTGTGTGTGTGGTGGGGGGGGGGGTGTGTGTGTGTGTGTGTGTGTGTGTGTGTGTGTGTGTGTGTGTGTGGGGGTGGGGGTTTGTGTGTGTGTGTGTGTGTGTGTGTGTGTGTGTGTGTGTGTGTGTGTGTGTGTGTGTGTGTGTGTGTGGCGTGTGTGTGTGGTGTGTGAGTGTGTGTGGTGTGTGTGTGTGTGTGTGTGTGTGTGTGTGTGGGTGTGTGTGTGTGTGGGTGTGTGTGTGTGTGTGTGTGGGTGTGTGTGTGTGGGGGTGTGTGTGTGTGTGGGGGTGTGTGTGTGTGTGTGTGTGGGTGGGGTGTGTGTGGGTGTGTGTGTGTGTGTGTGGTGTGTGTGGGTGTGTGTGTGTGTGTGTGTGGGGTGTGTGTGTGTGGGTGTGTGTATGTGGGTGGTGGAGTGTGTGTGTGTGTGTGTGTGTGTGTTGATGTGTGGGTGTGTGTGTGTGTGTGTGGGGGCTGGTGTGTGTGTGTGTGGTGTGTGTGTGTGTGGTGTGTGTGTGTGTGTGGGGGGTGTGTGTGTGTGTGTGTGTGGTGTGTGTGTGTGTGTGTGTGTGTGTGTGTGTGGGTTGGGTGTGTGTGTGTGTGTGTGGGGTGTGTGTGTGTGTGGGGGGGGGGGGGGGGGAGTCTCGGCGGGCGAAGTCTGGACTCGGTCGCAGCCTCTGTGCGGCGCAGTGTGGAAACAGGCCCTTGGGCCCAACTTGTCCACTTGTCCCACCAGCCTGCGCTTGGTCCATGTCCCTATAGACCCGCCCTGTCCATGAACCGTATTGTATTGTATAACTGTCTAAATGTCTTTGAAAGCTGTGAATACCTGAAACCAGGTCGCAATGCATTTGGGAGATTACAACCATGACATGATAGGACGGAAATATTACAGACGCTTGCAAGATGCAGAATGTTCGAGCCAGCACCGACATTCATTGCGATCATGGCTGATCGTCCCCAATCAATAACCCATGCCTGCTTTCTCCCCATATCTCTTGATTCCACTAGCCCCTAGAGCTCTATCTAACTCTCTCTTAAATCCATCCAGTGATTTGGCCTCCACTGCCCTCTGTGGCAGGGAATTCCACAAATTCACAACTCTCTGGGTAAAAAGGTTTTTCTCACCTCAGTCTTAAATGGCCTCCCCTTTATTCTAAGACTGTGGCCCCTGGTTCTGGACTCGTCCAACATTGGGAACATTTATCCTGCATCTAGCCTGTCCAGTCCTTTTATAGTTTTATGTTTCTATAAGATACCCCTCATCCTTCTAAACTCTAGTGGATGCAAGCCTAGTCTTTTCAATCTTTCCTCATATGACAGTCCCGCCATCCCAGGGATCAATCTCATGAACCTACGCTGCACTGCCTCAATCACAAGGATGTCCTTCCTCAAATTAGGAGACCAAAACTGTGCACAATACTCCAGATGTGGTCTTATCAGTGACCGGTGTACAAGGAACCCAGGTCTCGCTGTACCTCCCCCTTACCTAACCTAACCCCATTGAGATAATAATCTGCCCCCTTGTTTTTGCCACCAAAGTGGATAACCTCACATTTATCTATATTATACTGCATCTGCCACGCATCTGCCCACTCACTCAACCTGTCCAGGTCACCCTGCAACCTCCTAACATCCTCTTCACAGTTCACACTGCCACCCAGCTTTGTGTCATCTGCAAACCTGCTAGTGTTGCTCCTAATTCCCTCTTCCAAATCATTTATATATATGGTAAACAGTTGCGGCCCCAACACCGAGCCTTGCGGCACTCCACTCGCCACTGCCTGCCATGCTGAAAAGGACCCGTTCACTCCTCCTACTCTTTGCTTCCTGTCTGCCAACCAATTTTCTATCCATGTCAACACCCTACCCCCAATACCATGTGCTCTAATTTTAGTCACCAGTCTCCCGTGTGGGACCTTATAAAAGGCTTTCTGAAAGTCTAGATACACTACATCCACTGGCTCCCCTTCATTCATTTTACTTGTCACATCCTCAAAAAATTCCAGAACATTAGTCAAGCATGATTTCCCTTTCATAAATCCATGTTGACTTGGACTAATCCTTTTACTGCTATCCAAATGCCCCATTATTAACTCTTTAATAATTGACTCCAGCATCTTTCCCACCACCGAAGTCAGGCTAACTGGTCTGTAATTCCCCGTTTTCTCTTTTGCTCCTTTCTTGAAAAGTGGGATAACATTAGCTATCCTCCAATCCGCAGGAACTGATCCTGAATCTATTGAACATTGGAAAATGATCACCAATGCGTCCATTATTTCTAGAGCTACCTGCCTGAGGACCATGAGATGCAGACTTATCAGCCCAGGGGATTTATCATCCTTCAGTCCCATTAGCCTACTCAATACTATTTCTCGCCTAATGAAATTTTCTTTCAGTTCCTCTACCCCCTTAGATCCTCTGCCCTCCAGTACATCTGGGAGATGGTTTGTGTCTTCCTTAGTGAAGACAGATCCGAAGTACCTGTTCAACTCTTCTGCCATTTCCTTGCTCCCCATAATAATTTCACCCGTGTCTGCCTTCAAGGGACCCACATTTGACTTTGCTATTCTTTTTCCCTTAACATATCTAAAGAAGCTTTTACTGTCCTTCTTTATGTTCTTGGCCAGCTTCCCTCGTACTTCATCTTTTCAGCCCGTTTTGCCCGTTTTGTTTCCTTCTGTTGTCCAATGAACGTTTCCCAATCCTTTGGCTTCCGGATACTCTTTGCTATACATCTTTCTTTTAGTTTTATTCTATCCCTAACTTCTCTTGTCAGCATTGGTTGCCTCCTACCCTTAGAATCTTTCTTCCTTTTTGGAATGAAATGATCCTGCTTCTTCCGGATTATGCCCAGAAATTCCTGCCATTGCTGTTCCACCGTCATTCCTGCTAGGATCCCTTTGCAGTCTACTTTGGCCAGCTCCTCTCTCATTCCTTCATTGTCCCCTTTGTTCAACTGCATCACTGACGCTTCTGATTTAACGTTCTCTTCTCAAATTACAGATTAAAACTAATCATATTATGATCACTACCTCCAAGCGGTTCCTTTACAGGGATCTGGACCACACGCAGGCAGGTGGGACTAGTGTAGCTGAGACATGTTGGCTGGTGTGAGCAAGTTAAGCCGAAGGGGCTGTTTCCACACTGTATCACTCTATGACTCTAGGAACGAACCAGGGCTTCTGGTAGATCAGTCTGGAGAAGGGTCTCGACTTGAAACTTCACCCATTCCTTCTGTCCAGAGATGCTGCCTGACCCGCTGAGTTACTCCAGCAGTTCATGTCTTGTTTTGTAAAACCAGCACCTTCAGTACCTTGTATCTACATTTCTCCATAATCAGCAGAATGGAAATGAGCTCAGGCAGCGTCTGCGGAGGGAATGAATGATTTGGAAAAGAGACTCATCTTATATTCCCCCCCGCCCATCCTATCATCCGCCCCATCCCCCCATCCCATCCCCTCCTCCCCGTTGTGACTTTCCCTGGGAACCAAGATAAACTTACGTCACCATGAGGGGAACAACATAACAGGAAGAGGTCATCGTGTCCATGGTGTTTTTCCTGGAAACAGGCCAACGAGGGTTTCTAAAATATTGTTTTAAAGCTGAAAGTAATGAAATGGTTACATTGATTCGTCTCCTGCATGTGTTTGAAGGCCATAGTGGTGGGTGAATGGAACCAGCCGCCAGAGGAGGTAATTGAGGCTGGGACTGTCCCAACGTTTATAAAACATTTAGACAAGTACATGGTTAGGACAGGTTGAGAGGGTAATGGGCAAAACGTGGGCAGTTGGGACTAGTGTAGCTGGGACATGTAGGTAGATGGGATATGTTGGCCGGTGTGGGCAAGTTGGGCTGAAGGGCCTGTTTCCACACTGTATCACTCTGTGACTCTATGACTCTATGAAAGCATAAAGGCTGAACTTACAATGGTGGCAGAGGAAGGATGAGGTGACATTGAAGCAATCGAGGTGGGGGGGGGCAGGAAGGAGGAGGGGTTGGTGGGGAAGGAGGGAAGGAGGGGGGCAGTGGGAGGAGGAGTGAGGGGGCAGGGAAGAGGGGGTGGGGGGAAGGAGAACAAGAAGATCAGCAGGAGATTGACCATAACTGTCAGAGAGTGACATGGCGTAAAGGCCTTTGGTTCAGTCACATCAGGCTGTCCATTACCGACGTCACATAGAAAAGCCTGCAGGAAATATTATTTACGCAATTAAAGGTGTGCGTGAATCTGAATCTGTATCTAAAGATCTGAAATGGAATAGATACATTAATGACACATTATTGGCAACAAACTGTAGAGTGGGATTTATGAATTTCCACTGGGTGGTGGAACATGCAGCGACAGGTCCCGGTTAGCTGCTCAATCTAGGGAGCAGTGAATGGTCAGGACAAGGCCTGAGTGTGGAACCGCGGTAACCTGTTACAATGTACCGAGAGAATGAAGTCACTTTTGTGGAAATGGCCAGTTGTGGTTTATTAGTTTGGAACCAGTCAGAATGATGCTTTGTCATTTCCTGTCCCCCTTTCTTTTACATTTACATTTTTCTTTACATTTCTTTCACCTTAACATGAGATTAATAAATTGCTGGGTAATGGCACCAGCCGACTAGTTTCAGTGTGGCCAATGAAGCTTGGTGTCACCGTGGGCTCTAGGCCAGTCTGGTGTCACCGTGGGCTCTAGGCCAGTCTGGTGTCACCGTGGGCTCTAGGCCAGTCTGGTGTCACCGTGGGCTCTAGGCCAGTCTGGTGTCACCGTGGGCTCTAGGCCAGTCTGGTGTCACCGTGGGCTCTAGGCCAGTCTGGTGTCACCGTGGGCTCTAGGCCAGTCTGGTGTCACCGTGGGCTCTAGGCCAGTCTGGTGTCACCGTGGGCTCTAGGCCAGTCTGGTGTCACCGTGGGCTCTAGACCAGTCTGGTGTCACCGTGGGCTGGAGGCCAGTCTGGTGTCACCGTGGGCTGGAGGCCAGTCTGGTGTCACCGTGGGCTGGAGGCCAGTCTGGTGTCACCGTGGGCTGGAGGCCAGTCTGGTGTCACCGTGGGCTCTAGGCCAGTCTGGTGTCACCATGGGCTGGAGGCCAGTCTGGTGTCACCATGGGCTGGAGGCCAGGCTAGCTTTTACCGGCTGCGCAGAAGATTGAGGACCTCGACTGGAATTCATGAAGTGGAAGTGAAAGTTAGAATGGAGAAAGGTCGAGGACCCAGTGGGCGACATGACAGGGACTGTAAGGGTTATCTGCATCGAGCTTTTGCCTGACCTAATGTGAGATATGCAATGTGCTCACAATCACTGCTCATAGACTAAATTGTGGAAGCAAAAGATTCTTTATTTTCGAGTCTGCAGAGCCGGGTGCCTCTCCAAGTTGAGACACACCGAAGTCAAAAGGGTAAACCTCCTTAATACACACAATTCTACATCCAACCTCCCCTCCTTTGACCCGCTCCAATCAGACACTGAGGTGGACAACCTGTAGGTATGTCCCCCCAGTACCTCCCACATCATACATCGCATGTCGATGGTAATAAGCAGTTTCTTGACCAGGGGTGTGTTGTAATATTCATTTATATTATTAAGCATGCTCAGTTGTTCATGACCTACCCTAGTTTTACTCACCTCCAAGTGAACTCTCTCAGTTCTCCTATATCAGCACTAAAGCTAAGCTATAGTGACAAAGGTCCCATTTATCATTCCATTCTACTGATAGGGATCGATCTACATCACTCCCTTTTACCGCTATACAATGCTATCACTTCTTACTCAAGGATGGGTCTGGTAAGTTTTATACACAGCTGTGTCAGAACCCTCTCCCTGGCCCCTATCGGTTTGAATCCTCTTTAAAGCACCTTACAATAGTGGGGTTTAATCACTTTATCCCTCACAATCCTCCCTTTTTCTTTTGCTACGCATCTATTGATTAAACCTCAATTTCAAGCTCCTTCAGTTCGAATTGACGTAACATTGTCCTAATCTCCTTTTCCTGTGGATCCTGGACCTTCCCTGGTCGCATTATCATTATTTTCTGTATTTCCCCTTTCTCTCCCATAGGCATGACTACAGCCTGCATCTGACTCATACTCCTTGTAATAAGTTCCCTAAAACAAGGGATGCAACAGGGGATCAAGATCAGTCCAGCCACTGCACATAGAAACACGAGTCCCACCGTTCTACACCAAGTTCCTCCGAGGATGGAATCCCACCATCGGGTTCTCATAATCGAATTCCACTTCTGTATTGGAACATATGCCAACTTCTGATATGTCCATCACAGCCTGTCCATTGTCATCAATGTTTAAACAGCAATTAGAGAGGTTGAATTTCCTGCATACCCCTCCTTCTCCTGCCAGGAGGTAATCTAGGGCCAACCGGTTCTGGTATATTGCTGCTCTCATCTGTGTCTGCTGCTTTGCCAGCATCTCCAGTGCCCCCGCAGTTTGGTTGGTAATTACCTCCAGTACTGCCTGAAGTCTTATGATCCGGTTTAACATGCATACCGGGGTTCAGTAGCCCCAGGATCCATCCTGTGCCCAAGCGGCTGGTCCGTAGTATGAGATGATTCTTGCGGGTGGCCATTCATCATCTTCCCATTCTCCAATGTCTATTTTCCTCTTCTTCCGATATAGGTCGTCAAATACAGGTGTTCCTAGCGACCGCCCTTCTTTGGTATTTAATAGGAAAAATCCTGGTTGTACCAGTCCAATAAAGCAAGTCCCGCTCCAATTTGTCGGTAATACCGAGTATGCCTTGTGTCCGCATATCCATAACAGTCCTTCAGGGGCCGGTCCACTAGAGGTAACCTTGTTCCATATGTCTCGCAACACTGGGATTCCTTGATAAGGGTTGTTCCCGGTGTAGTTCCATAGTCCAGTCAATTCCATTCCATTGGTCTTCATCCAGATAGTGCAGTTTCTCCCGTATTTCTTAGTTGGATACCATTTAGGCTCTTCTGGCTACCACACTCGGGACTGATTTGGCCACTGGGTGACGATGTGCTGGCAGGGGCTGCTGCCTAATAGGACGGCATCCCTTGCCCAGGGCCTAGCGATACACTCAGTCCCAACCGGAGCATCTGTCAGGACCCATGCCTGGGGATCTCGGTCTTGTCCAACTGTCAGGTTCCACCCCATCAGGTCCCATACTTCAACAATGGATCCTCTCCACGGCCAACGTGAGCTCATCAGTGGTCCGCCACAGACCCAACAGTTAGTCACATTCAGGATTCCAGCTATCCGGAGGGCCAAGTCCACAAACAGGTTTTTTTCCTCCTTCAGGGATCTCAATCTGCTTCTTTATTTCTTCGTACAGTGTCTGGTGCAATTGAGGCTGAATAGGTGGGGGAGGGGGAGGCTTGGTAACCACTACTTTTGTTAACCTTGTTATACTTCCTCCTTCATTTTGTCTAATGTCCATCTTAAGGCATGGAAAGGGAGACCTAACTGCCCTGTCCTAGTCATACAAACCCATCTCTCCCCCTTTGGGCAGGTAACGTACCCAAACCTCCCTACATATCCTCTATTCTCTACCCTATAATACTTCTTTCCCCCGTCCTCACAAATAGTTCTAGTCCTCAGGTTATAGCAAGCATCGTTCACATGGGAATGATAGGTAAATGATCTGGTTGTCCGCCCTCCGTATCTGATAGGATGATAACATTTATCACAGTTATTAATACTTTTTACCATAATTACATGCAGAGCAAACAATACCACAACTGCTCCTTTCATGCTGCTAGTTATACATTTAAATTTTTTTTTAAAGTTAATATTAGGGGCTTATTTCCGGGCTTCACCATCCACTGTTCCTCTTTATCAGGAGCGGGTGAATCAACGGGTCCTTTAACCCGGATTGCGTAGGTCCACCCTCTTTCTTTTGTTCGTACTGCTGTCTCGGTTGTCAGTAATACTAGGTATGGGCCGGTCCACCTGGGCTGGAGTTTCTCCTCCTTCCAATTCTTGACTAGTACCCAGTCGCCGGCCTTTACAGCATGTCGAGTGGTGGGCTTTGAGCCAATAGTCCTTTAGCTTTTAATTCTGTAAGGAAACGAGATACTGCCAGTAAATAGTTCCTTAAGAATACATCACTGCCCTCTATGGTGGGTATTCCTTGTATCTTTCCCAAATAAGGTAACCCAAACAACATTTCATAGGGGGACATTGCTAACTTTGCATGGGGCCTCCGTTGCTTTTCTCAAAGCCTTTCTGTTTCCCTACTTTCTCCAAACATGTGCCAGACTCCATGTACATATGCTGCTCTTAAAGCCTTAATTTCTGCCAATTGAGCTAAGCAAGATTGCAGGAAAGCTTCCAATTTGATTACCTTAAAGTCTAATTCATCCTGATGCATCACTTCAAACCCTGCATACTTGCTATTATGATCCCTTTAACAAGAAACATCCACAAGCAAAACCTTTTTGTCCTTCATTCAAAGGCTCTGACTGTAAAACATTTCTCAGACTTGTGTGTCCTTCTTCCTTCAT
This sequence comes from Okamejei kenojei, assembly GCA_035221665.1. Taxonomy (NCBI): domain Eukaryota; kingdom Metazoa; phylum Chordata; class Chondrichthyes; order Rajiformes; family Rajidae; genus Okamejei; species Okamejei kenojei. The sequence continues at coordinate 58,785,094 of CM069146.1, read as the reverse complement.
TATTTTTCTTAATGGCATCACAATTTCAACATACTTCCCCAATCTAGTCTGAACTATATCCTGCCATTCCCAAGATCATCATCATCTGTTCTACTGTCTGAGGTTTGGGAACTTCAATTATCGCTTCAATTTGATCCTGCGCTATAGCTTTTACTTCTTTAGATATTACTCGTCCAAAATATTCTACCTGCTGCTGACAAAACAACAACTTCTTCCTTGATACATTATGACCTCCTTTGCCATCTTTTCCAAGATAATTACAATGTCTCTCACATTGCTTCTCACTTGTGGAACAAACCAACAAATCATCCACATAGTATATCAACACCTTCCAAATCTGCCTACAACATCTGATTAAAAACACGGCGCTAGTATTTAAAACCATGCCGCATCCTAGCCTAGGTGTATTTAATACCTCTTCTTAATGTTCTTACCATAGCTATGTTCGCCATTATCTTAATATTATTATTATTATTATTATTTCCTAATTATCATACCTGTTCACATCCCCAACACACCTTATCCATTGCCTATCTCCTTACTAGCCTTCCTTGACCTCTTCCTTGAGATCCCTCCCTCCCCTGGGGACCCCAGTCCTGTCTGGGCTTGTATCCAGATTTATTTCGCTCCTGATAGGGCATTTGAGGAAACACTCTCCCAAATACATTTATTATTGGCATGGAATCCCTGGCCCCTGTTTGGCTCTGTCATAGGACTCACTGTGTGTCGGTGCATCACTTATGTCTGACTTTTCAACCAGGTCTGTTGTTACTGACAACATTGTCTTTCCTTTTTCATGCTCTTTCTTTTTGAGCTCTTCAAGTTACATTTGCATCATTTTTCTCTGCACCTCTTCCTGCTGGTCTGCAAGTCTTTTTCCTATCTTTGAGATATTTCTCAACCTCATTGACCAAATGATCACTGAATCAGGGGTGGGAAATAGATTACAATCCCACCACCGCCTCCAATCCAGACGACTTTAGGAGGAATGACATCCACCACAGTGGTTCAAAATATAGTGTTCATTAACTGGTTGCCTTCTATTTTTGTTCAGTTTCCAGTCTCCACCTTTTCAGCTTGTTCTCCAGATAGGCTGCTGGATTTTTGTCTGAGGGCCTGCCATACCCTCTGCCTGACTGTGTCAAACAGCATGCTATTATTTATTGCATTGTTCACAGCATTTCTATACCAGCCATCTTCAGGAGTTCTGTCAGTTTAGTGGTTCCTATCACTTTCACCAACAGTGCCTTCAAATCTCCCATTGCCAATAATTGTCCCCCAAAGCCATAATCCATTTCCTGCCCCATCAGGAATATTGGGTAAGGTATTTCTTAGCCCTCTCAGTTTATGGGTGCCCCAAAGGATAATCTGTGTCTGGCCTGCTCTTATCTTTTTTGAAGCAGTCTCATCAATTTATCCCTCTGCTTCCCACTTTAATCCTTTCTGATCTGCCTTCTTTCTCATTCTAAACTCAATTTCTTACTTCTTAGTTTATCCTCCTTTGCAAATTTATTCACCTTCCTTTTAAAATCTTCCACTGACTTCTCGATTCTCATATTTTACCACCACCCCTTCTACCTCGGGGGCAGTCATCACTTTCCCCCCTACCCCGGAGATTCTGACTTGTTTTTCACCTAATCCAATTTCTTCTGGTACCTTAGTTCCACTTGATCTCTCCACTCCCGAATTACCATAAATATCATATCCTCCCCCTCCATTCACCTCTTCCTCGTCCTCTGTCTCTGCCTCTTCCCCTTCCCCGGTCTCCATGAGCACCCGGCCTTCTATCACCTTTATCTCCCTTCTTCTTTACCCCTTGATCCCTTCAGCCACAAGGGCCACATCCAACTCCCTCTTAAATATGGCCAACGAACTGGCCTCAACTACTTTCTGTGGCAGAGAATTCCACAGATTCACCACTGTGTGAATTTTTCCTCATCTCTGTCCTAAAAGACTTCCCCCTTATCCTTAAACTGTGACCCCCTTGTTCTGGATTTCCCCAACATCGGGAACAATATTCCTGCATTTAGCCTGTCCAACCCCTTAAGAATTTTGAAAGTCTCTATGAGATCACCCCTCAATCTTCTAAATTCCAGCGAGTACAAGCTAATTCTATCCAGTCTTTCTTCATATGGAAGTCGTGCCATCCCAGGAATCAGTCTGGTGAACTCCCTCTATGGCAAGAATGTCTTTCCTCAGATTAGGAGACCAAAACTGTACACAATACTCCAGGTGTGGCCTCACCAAGACCCTGTACAACTGCAGTAGAACATCCCTGCTCTTGTACTCAAATCCTTTTGCTATGAATGCCAACATACCATTCGCTTTCTTCACAGCCTGCTGCACCTGCATGCCTACTTTCAATGACTGGTGTACCATGACACCCAGGTCTTTCATGTGCTTCTCCTTTCTTTTACCCCCGGGGCTTCCTTCTCCCCAAGATTGCCACATTCGCCCCAATGGACTATCAGGCAGAATGTGCGGCTCTTCACCAGTGTGAGCCTTGTCCTGTTTGCCCCCGGACTCTTACTTTTCCCGTTCCGGTTATCTTTATCTTATCGGACTATCCCCGTCCGACAGACCCCCGGTCGCCCAGGCAATACTTAATAGTCAGTTTTCTTACCTGGGACTTGTGCACAAGAATCACTCGACCGTCCCTTATTTATTTATCTGACACTCTCTCTTGCTTCCTGAGTCTTTTGCCCGAATTTCACTCGCTCATACCGCTGATGGCAAGCAAGGAGATCAGAGACTGCTGAATCAGCAGGGTGCACCTTCCCTTCCTTCTTTGCCTCCACCGAGCAGCCGGAGTGGCGATCGCGGACGAGCCCCCAGTTTGTGAGATATGCACTGTGCTCACAATCACTACTCAAAGACTAAATCGTGGTAGCAAGAGATTCTTTATTTTCGAGTCTGCAGAGCTGGGTGCCTCTCCAAGTTGAGACGCACCGAAGTCAGAAGGGTAAACCTCCTTTATACACACAATTCTACATCCAACCTCCCCTCCTTTGACCCGCTCCAATCAGACACTGAGGTGGACAACCTGTAGGTATATCCCCTCAGTACCTCCCACAACATACATCGCATGTCCATGGTAATGAGCAGTTTCTTGACCAGGGGTGTGTTGTAATATTCATTTATTTTATTAAGCATGCTCAGTTGTCCATGACCTACCCTAGTTTTACTCACCTCCAAGTGAACTCTCTCAGTTCTCCTATATCAGCACTAAAGCTAAGCTATAGTGACAAGGATCCCATCTATCACTCCATTCTACTGATAGGGATCGATCTACATCACTCCCTTTTACCGCTATACAATGCTATCACTTCTTACTCAAGGATGGGTCTGGTAACTTTTATACACAGCTGTGTCAGAACCCTCTCCCTGGCCCCTATCGGTTTGAATCCTCTTTAAAGCATCTTACAATAGTGGGGTTTAATCACTTTATCCCTCACACTAAGGTCCCTGTGCTTTGCTCTGGTCCCTCGCCCAGGCCGCGCACACTGGTTCCCCGTGAGTGGCTCGACCCACTCACCCCCTACGGTTCTAGACACTGGACTTAGTTGCAGGAGTGTTGATAGTGCAGAAAGTTCAACCAGACCAGGGTTTAAACAGGAAAATAACTTTTATTTAGTGGTTGGGACTACGGTACATGAATACTTTGACACAGTTCTATAAGGCATGTTCATGTTTCGGGATCATGAACGCAATAACTACGATACAATACTCGAGTGCGGGATGGGGAACGTACGGCACATTGTAACATTTGCCAACACATCTACACTTACACCCACGTTAATATAACCCCCTCCCCCTCCCCTCTACAATAAACTATGTCCAGGATGTGCAGGATCGGGGTACATGCTCACCATGGGGCGATTACTGAGGTTACGGGCTGGTCGTGCTGCTTCCTCCGATTAGGTGGCTGTGGAAGGGTTGTCGGCGGTCGTCTCAGTCTTTCGGGTGGTCCCGGGGGTTCACCTCACCCAGGGGTCCTACTGCTTTCCTTTTCTTTCCACGTGGTGGGGCCTCCAGCCAGAGTGTGTGTCACACTAGACACCGTGTACTTTTAAGTGCTGTCCTGTGTCCTCTCTCTCTCCGCAAGACTCCAGATTTGTTCAGTGACTCCTTCTGTGTCTCCCTCCTTTTTCTTTTCACTCCTTAAACCCAAGAATCGTGGCCAGTTATTCTAATCCTGACCCGTCCTATCTCCCGCCAGATCTCAGGATCTCTTTGCTTTTACAAGATGGGTTTTTCGAACTCTCTCTTTGTTCTGCGTTATGTCCGGGCGTACCGGTGATGGCTAGACGGTCTGTCAATTTGTTTCTCGATAAGAGGTGATGGGTTTAACTGGTTTTCCCATCACCGGCCAGGTAGGTTTCTATGTGTTATTGTGCTCCCTTAACGAGATTACTATGTAGGTTGGCTTGGGGCATTGTGATGCCTGCTGATGTCAGCGCCCCAGTGTCTGGACATCGACCTGGTTTCGGGGGATTCTGCACGGCCAATATCCATCTATTGTTCAGGCCGTGACTTTGCAGAAACCCAGAGACTGGGCTGTGGGGTTTCGCTTTTGTGGCTGGTCACAAGGTCCCGCGGCCATCTTGGGCCCCACTGATTGTGACATCCCTTGTTAAAACTGACCGCAGCTTTTCTCTCTCTCAGTCCCAGTCCCATATAAAAAAATGTCCAAAATGCAGCTCTTTGGTTTTGTTGATTGTAGCATGAGGGAAAACTTCTCAAATCTTACAGGACATGTTCACTGGCATTTACCAAGAGCATTTTTGTTTAGTTTCGGAAGCACTTTATCACCATGTCAGAATTATTTCACATTCAAAGGGCAACGTTGAAGGGTTAAGCTACCCCCAAAGGCACGCAGTGATAAGGTTGGTTAATTTTTTTTTTTAATTTAAATTTTGTATTAATATTTTTATATGAAGCAATGTACAGTAGTATAAACCACGGCACATGACAAAATACATTTATTGTACATCTTCCATTTAAATTTTAACAAAAAGAAATAGAAAAAGAGAGAAAGAGCAAGAAATAATGAATGTGTAAACCCCTAAACTACTGAAGAGTGTAGTCAAAGAGTGAATAAGTAAAAACTTAAAAAAGAATAAGAGGACAAAAACGAAAAATAATTAAAAAACCCAAAACGTGTTGATATATCTGCTTCATTTCACACCACACCCATCACCTTGTCCGTAAATTGTTTTAATTCCAAAGTTGTGTTGCACCATACTATCCTTGTAGTGAATCAATGAAAGGAGACCATATCTTTGAAAATTGTTCTGATTTTCCTGCTAAGACGAGTCTCATATCTTCAAGATGTAGCGTCTCGGACAATCTTGTGATCCACATGTTATGAGTTGGGGTAGATGCATTTTTCCAAAATTTAAGTATATGTTTTTTTGCCATTATCAGGCCATAATTAAGGAAATGTCTTTGAAATATTGATAGCTCAGAGCAGGCTCCTGCTATTCCGAAAATGATCAATTCCGTATGGGGTCCAGTTTTGTTTTTAGTAATTTTGAGAAAATTTCAAAAATTCCTTTCCAAAATTTATGGCGTTTTATGCAAGAGGCAAAGGAGTGTGTTATAGTTGCTTCTTGAGAGAGACATTTGTCGCAGATAGATACATTTGGAAAAATCTTATTCAGTTTAGTTTTTGTGTAATATAGTCTGTAGTATTTTATATTGGATTAGGATATGTCTATCATTAATTGAACAATTATGTATATATAGGAGATATTTTTCCCATCTGTCTATGGACATTTTTAGGCCTAATTCCTCTTCTGTATTGCATACAGTTTTGGTCTCCAAATTTGAGGAAGGACATTATTGCCATAGAGGGAGTGCAGAGAAGGTTCACCAGACTGATTCCTGGGATGTCAGGACTGTCTTATGAAGAAAGACTGGATAGACTCGGTTTATACTCTCTGGAATTTAGGAGATTGAGAGGGGATCTTATAGAAACTTACAAAATTCTTAAGGGGTTGGACAGGCTAGATGCAGGAAGATTGTTCCCGATGTTGGGGAAGTCCAGGACAAGGGGTCACAGCTTAAGGATAAGGGGGAAATCCTTTAAGACCGAGATGAGAAAGACTTTTTTCACACAGAGAGTGGTGAGTCTCTGGAACTCTCTGCCACAGAGGGTAGTTGAGGCCAGTTCATTGGCTATATTTAAGAGTGAGTTGGATGTGGCCCTTGTGGCTAAGGGGATCAGAGGTATGGAGAGAAGGCAGGTACGGGATACTGAGTTGGATGATCAGCCATGATCATATTGAATGGCGGTGCAGGCTCGAAGGGCTGAATGGCCTACTCCTGCACCTAATTTCTATGTTTCTATGTTTCTATGTTCTCATTCTCTTCTAATTACGTCTGACGATGGAATTTCTATATTTAGAAGGATATTGTACAAGTATGATATTAAATTATTTGACTCTGCGTTTCTATTCATACCTTCATCTAATATATCTGGCAACAGAGTTTAGTACTCATGGATATATGTTTTCAATTGGTTGGTTAATTTATGAGGAAAATAGAAGTAAATGGTGGAAGGTCATTGGAGTGAATTGATGAGTACGCATGAGTATGAATGTACTTGATTAGTGCGGGTGTCAGGGGTTATGGGGAGAAGGCAGGAGAATGGGGTTAGGAGGGAGAGACAGATCAGCCATGATTGAATAGCGGAGTGGACTTGATGGGCCGAATGGCCTAATTCTGCTCCTATCACTTATAACCTTATGAATGTCCAAGGCCATTAAACGTTTCAGAGGCAGGTGAGAGGAGGTGGTGAGGCAGCATTATTAATCGGCATGGGATCAGTGGAATAGTAAGCAACGATTTTTGGTTTATAGATCGCCAAACACTTTAGCTGTTGTTGTCCCTTCAGCTCTTGCTTCTCTTTACCTTCATTTCGCTTCACGTTTGGGATTCTGAAGTTGGGTACATTTCTTTCACGCTTACCCCGACTTCCACAATTATTTACAGCGCCAAAAATCATCATTTTGGCGGTTTTTAACAGGTAGGAAAGTACGCGTTTCTTGCATTATGTCCTCCAGGTGGATTGAGCGGCTACGTGTGTCAAGCCCTGTGACCCGGTGACCTTACGTGCAAACCCCCTAGGATCGAGACCCTTGACACATCATTTGTAGACATCTTCCTGATAGGACAACTATTGCTGGAGATTTCTTGAGGTGGCAGGTTGTTCCAAATGCCGTTGCTAAATCAATCATCGGCAAGTGACCTAATTCTCTTTAATTCACTCAAATAAATCACCTGGCGATATCTCACCTAGTTGTCCCTCACTGATCTAACTGAGAACACTGACAAAAGTTGTGATCTCTAATTTTAAATTGTGCTCTTTAAATTGAGGGGTGTAAGATGGGGTTGATTTGAGGCGGAGGTTTGTGTCTGTGGGTTAAACCCGAGTTCACAGGCAGGGTTGAGTTCACAGTCAGACACATCTTCCAGATGAGATGCCAAACCAAAGACCTCAGCTCCACGCTCTCCAATTCAATGGCCAGACACAGCCTCACCTGTGCACTGTGGGGGGGGGGGGGGGGGGGGGGGGGGGGGGGGGGGGGGTCTACCTGGCATCCCCTCCCCAAACAATGCTCCACAATCACTTCCGGCTGATGGACGCTGAGCCCACAGGCTGGTACTAAAGCAGGCAGCTGGATGTGACAAGAGAGAACGTCTCCACTGTAAAACCTCTCAGCTTTACACAGAATGCTGGCCAGCTTTGTTACGGCTCAGGCGCTGGGCAGCAAGTGCGTGTAATGAATGGGTCACTCTCCACAATCCACCTGACCTCAGGCTCAACAGCAGCAGCTCCCTGGAGAAACATTAACCACAGATATCGGGGCCTGGGCCAGAGTAGGGGGAAGCTGGACCTGAGCAAGGGCAAGTCATCGTGAGGGACAGAGCCTCCATGTGTAGGCGTGTGGGCACGGACCTCAGAGTGAAGGTGAAAGGTATCAGAATGTGGAAATGTCCTCAACATAACGTGTAACATTGGATGCATTCTGTGCCCCAATTGGGGGGGGGGGAGGAGTGTGAGTGTCAGTGTGTGTCTGAGTGTGTGTCCCTGTGTGTCCGTCTGTGTGTGTCTCTGTGTGGGTGTGTGTATCCCTGCATGTCTGTCTGGGTGTGTGTGTGTCCCTGTGTGTGTGTCTCTCTCTGTGTGTGTGTCCCTGTGTGTGTGTGTGTCCCTGTGTGTGTGTGTGTCCCTGTGTGTCTGACTGGGTGTGTGTGTGTCCCTGCGTGTGTGTGTGTCCCTGTGTGTGTGCGTCTCTGTGTGTGTATCCCTGCGTGTCTGACTGTGTGTGTGTGTCCCTGTGTGTGTGTGTGTCCCTGTGTGTGTGTGTGTCCCTGTGTGTGTGTCCCTGTGTGTGTGTGTGTGTGTGTCCCTGTGTGTGTGTGTGTCCCTGTGTGTGTGTGTGTGTGTGTGTGTGTGTCTGTGTCTGTGTGTGTATCCCTGCTGTCTGACTGTGTGTGTGTGTGTGTGTATCCCTGTGTGTGTGTCCCTGTGTGTGTGTGTCTTGTGTGTGTATCCCTGTGTGTGTGTGTGTGTCCCTGCGTGTGTGTGTGTGTGTCCCTGTGTGTGTGTGTCTCTGTGTGTGTATCCCTGCGTGTCTGACTGTGTGTGTGTGTCCCTGTGTGTGTGTGTGTCCCTGTGTGTGTGTGTGTCCCTGTGTGTGTGTGTCTCTGTGTGTGTATCCCTGCGTGTCTGACTGTGTGTGTGTGTCCCTGTGTGTGTGTGTCTCTGTGTGGGTGTGTCTGTGTGGGTGTGTGTGTCCCTGCATGTCTGTCTGGGTGTGTGTGTGTCTCTGTGTCCCTATGAGTGTGTCACGGTGTGGGTGTGTCACACTCTGAGACAATAATGAGACAAAGCTTTCTCCTATTAAACTCTGCTGTCACTTAAAATATAGAACATAGAAGAGTGCAGCACAAGAACAGGCCCTTCAGCCCACAATGTCTGTGCTGTACATGATGCCAAGACCATCACATCCACCTGCATCCAACCCATATCCCTCCATACCATATGTTTATCCAAAAATATTTTAAATGCCACTGACGCAGCTGTCTGGCAGAATGTTCCAGACACACCATCCCATGTAATGAATCCTTTGTGTGGGTTGAGCAATGTTACAGCTTCACTCATTCACATCCAGTCCTGGATAGTTTATTTCAACACTTGGAAGATTAAAGTTATTCATCATTTGCAAACAGATTGACAATAGGGAAGCAGAGGGAAGCGACTGAGATATGAGCTAGCTGTGACTGACGTGCAGGTGATGCAGGTGATATAGGATGTTGATGCAGCAAAGCTGAGGTAAATGGCACTGGGGAGAAGGGAGGTAGATTTAGGAAGAGGAGAATGGTCTCATTGATATTAAACTACAGCTGATCCAGGATTGAGTGGTTGGAGGGGGTACCACTGCTGAGCCCTGTGGGGTGGTCACCAGGAAGGTGCAGGGGAGAGATGAGAACTCAGGTGGGCAAGGATGGAGGTACAACCTGCCAGTGTCTGAAAGAACAAACAGCTGCTGAAGGATGGAAAGTCATTGAGAGACCCTCACAGATGCTGGACATGTGTGGCGGTGTTTATGTAGAGTTAGTCCAGTGGGATGAGCAACATTTGACTAAGTCACATCCATCAGTAGAATGTAACTGCCCGTTGTCACAGTTGCTGACTGAATACATCTCAGAGATACATCACCTTAAAACTCTGCCCCAGTTTGAAATTTCTGCTATGATAATGGGTATTATCCTGTTATGATATTAGCCTGTTACGGTGGAAGCACAATGATCACTGGGTAATAACGACAGGCAGCTTTTAACACCGGCTCAAACTGTTTAGTTGGCTATTGTGGGCCAAACTGCACCTTACATGCTTCATATATCTACCCTAGCAATGCTATCATTAATACCAGAACATTATTTCATTCATTTTCATTGATTAGATTTATGAAATGGTGGTTGTCAAGAGCGAACACTTTTAATATAAAGGCTGTGTATGTAAAACGTTGATAAAAGCCCAATCTGCTGTTGTGTGACATGTCACCCGTGGGCGGGCGGGCGGGGTGTCTCTGCATCAGTCGCAACATCACAGGGGCCCAGGGTCAGGTGAGGTGTCTCGCTGTACAACGCCCAGACGTGTCTCCGACTGCGGTTTGAACAATGCGCTCCTCAGTCACAGGACCCAATAAAATCCCAGAGTCAGTAGATGTGCAAAAGTCCACGTTCCATGGGTGAAACGTCAGGTGCGATGCCTTCACACTGCAGTGCAGTGGGGTCGCCAATGTAATCTTCCCTGGACTCCTGCAAGCAACAGACCAAACATTCACCACTTAATCACATCACCCCCACCCCTACACCCTGACCCCACCCTGACCCTCACCCCTATCCTGATCCCCACCCTGACCCCCACCCTGACCCCCACCCTGACCCCCACCCTGACCCCCACCCGCACCCTGACCCCCAACCCCCACCCCTACCCTGGCCTTCATGTGTCTTAGTCCTGCTCACTGGACCAAGGCCCGGTCTGTGACAGATGGGGCCAGGGCCGTTTTACACTAAAATAATTCCGGCAAAGACCACCCTCCACTTCTCAGAGCTGGGCAATAGCGTCGCCCCGAGGTACTGGCATTGAAGACTGTGTGCTGCCTTCTCCCACAAGAGATACTGACCCGTGACACTGTCATCCCAGGAGTGTTGGCCAGAGCTGCCTGTGGAGATGTGGCCAGTCAAACATCTCGTTTCAGCAAAGGTCACAGGAGCAGGAATTGATTTGCTTTTCCTTCCCACTTGATCAATTATCTGAGCATTTGGCATCTTACACAGGGTCTGTGCATCTCACGCGGGCATTGCCCAATTGACCAATTGTTTTGTTTTGTATTTTAAATGAAATGAATAATCCTTAATGTACAAACAAGCCCTATTTGACAACCATAAGTTCAAAGTATTTTACCTGAAGAATCTGTTGTTCTCTAGTCCACTCTCTATTTCTTCAATTAATATGTTACCCCGGAGTTTATTGTTGTTATTGTTCCTGCCTTTGTACCCTTGGCAAAAGCCTCTCGATTCATCCAGTACGTTACATTCAATCTGACACCATGTTTGTGAGTCTCTGGAAAAAATAGATAGGATTTATAAAATACCGCTTGATGTCTATTTGGCCATAAGACAGGAAAGCAGAGGGAATGGTTTTATCAATGGGAACTTTGGATTTCCAGAAGGCATTTGATAAGGTGACACATAGAGATCTCTGTACAAGATGGGGAGGTTGGGGATGGTGATGTGGTTCTGACAATGGAGATAAATGGGTTCCTTATGTGACGGCAATCCACAGGATCTGGTCTGGGTCTTCAATTATAATCTATGTTAATAACTACAGTATGATGACGGGACACATTCATTGTTTACTGATGATTGAGGTGGGTAAATTAGCAAGCTGTGTGGAGACACAAAGAGCTCACAAAGGCATCTGTGTTTTTGGTTTAAAATAAGAGGCAAGGAATTGGCAGATGAAGCAGAACGTGTGAAAATGTGGCCATCCACCTTGGAAAAGAAGAATGGAAGAACAAATGGTTTATTTAATCAGAGTGTGAGTGTAAAGGGTTGTGGTACCAAAGAATCCTGGGGTCCTGAGTAATCGGGAAAGGACTTTAATGTAAAGGAGCAAAAGATGAGAATGCTTTAATGCCTCACATAGGGCACTGGTGCGATGGCATCTGGTGAACCATTCACAGACGGTCTCCGTAACTAAGGATATACCGGCTTTGGAGGCGGTGCTCAGGAAGCGACTCCTGGGATCTTTAGTTGAGTTTATTGTCACGTGGACCGAGGTACAGTGAAAAGCTTTGATGAAGGGTGGGTGTAAGGAAGGTGAGGTGTGGTTTGGCTTACGCTGGAGTTTAGAAGAATGAAGCAGTTTGCGAGAAGCATTGATGGGGCGAATGCTGGTGGAATGTCAGATCCATCGTGTATCTGGAACTAAGAGCAATTGTGTCAGGATTGTTTGAAATTCTCCACCTTGAGAGCGATGGAGCCAGAGCCGGTGAACGTTACTCAAGGCAGAGACCGGCAGAAGTTAGCTGTTCCATAAAGCTGGTGTCAAGCTGACACAGACTGTCCACGATAGTCAAGGCCTAATGGAACAAGGGGGGGGTTAGTGATGCCGAGTCCTGGGTCAGTTATCACTCTTTAAATGACGGGACAGAGATGAGGGAATTATTGGCCTGTCTCAAACAAGTCAAACAATTTGACTTAGTCAACAATTTTACAGAAAACTAATATTTTTCTCCTAATTAACGTAAAACTTAACGTTTCCATATGGTCCATGGTAGATAGACAAGGTTCATGGTACATTGGGCTGGGTGGAGCCACTGGTCTCCTGTTGGTCATTTTTATAGATTAATATACTTTGTTCCAAACTTCTGAAAGTTTTTCCCCTCCACAAAAACGCAATTTCCTGTCATAAAGAAGTCAGGAAGTCACGGTCTACTCTGATAAACAACCACACACTGGAAACTGTGAAGACAGATTCCGGCTTGAGGTTACATTCACTCCCTCCACACTTTGTTGCAAGAAACTACCTGAATGACAAACTCAGGACAATCGCAAATGCTGTGATTTGGAGCATGATACTGACTGCTGGAGTTCTCAGACATTCAGGGGCATTCGTTCTGACAAAGTGTTTGTAATCGCAACTCAATGTGTTTGCTGGTGAATCTCCATCCAAACCAAGGACCTATGAATAAACTGAAGTAGATGATGCTGCGCTGTGCAGGGAACCAGGGCAGTGATGGTTAGATGGAGGATACTTCTGCAGTAACTTTAAGGACACAGAGTGCTGGAGTAACTCAGCGGGGTCAGGCAGCATCTGTGGAGAACATGGATGGTGTTGTTTCTAACCTAGACCCTTCTTTGGACTCAGGAGAAGGGTATGAAGAAGGGTCCCGACCTGAAACGTCACCTATCCATGTTCTCCACAGATGCTGCCTGACCCACTGAGTTACTCCAGCACTTTGTGGCCTTTTCTGTATTAACCAGCAACTGCAGTTCCTTGTTTCTATGAACCCTGTCATTACTCTGATACACAAACAGAACCCAGCTTGGCTGCGGAACCTCTGACTGTTGAGGACCTGTGGACAGGTTGAGAGTTGAGGAGATGTGGACCTGGGGACAGGCCACAGAGATGAGAAGATGTCGACAGGCTCAGAGATGAGGTGTATCTATCTTGCACATGACTACTTGTCCACAGCTTAGTAGAAGGGAAACTGGTCACAAAAAGAGCATCCTCATCACACCATTCCTTACCCAGGTCTTCCTTACCTCTGATGCTTCCGTCTTTCTTTCTTCCTCACGCATTTGACAAGACAACTTGTTAAAAAAACCATGCTCATCAATAAAATAACGGCTGTGCTGATAATGGAAACAATTACTGCCACTCTGAAACCAACGTCTCCATATCTCGAAACAGCTGAAATAAAACAGCCAATTTATTGCATTTAAAATGTAATCATTTGGTTTTTTTTTTAAAGGTAGCAAATTTTACAGTGTAGACTATTAAATGGATAAAACAAATAATTAAAAAAAAAAAAAAACTCTATCGCGGGGCTTGTTTTCACAGAGGCCCAGGAGCGGTCGCAGTGGGAGGAGCCAAATCCGTAACGTTCCATTCGCAGCTCAAAACAAGTGGGCTTGAGGAAGCCGCTGATTGGTGGAAGACGACTCGAGGGAGCAGCTGATTGGCAGTCAGATCCCTGCTGATTTCTTTCAGCTAAAATCCTTGCTTTGTATTGTACATTGTATTGTATCCAGGGTAAGGGGGAGGATGAGTGCCAGGGCAGTTTACTGTTCTGGATGCCAGATGTGGGTGGTCATGCAGTCAGATAGCTCTCCAGACGTCCACATCTGCGCCAGGTGCGTCAAGATGGCGCTCCAAATGGACCGTATTCGGTACCTGGAGCAGCAGCTCGATGACCTCCGTCTGGTCAGGGAGAGTGAGGAAGCCATAGAGAGGAGCTACAGACAGGTGGTCACTCCAAAACCACAGGAGGCAGAAAAGTGGGTCACGGTTAGGAGAGGCAAGGGGCAGAGGCAGGGACTAGAGAGTACCCCGGTGGCTGTACACCTTGGCAATAAGTACTCCTGTTTGAGTACTGTTGGGGGGCACAGCCTACCTGGGGGTAGCAACAGCGACCGGGCCTCCGGTACAAAGACCGGCCCTGTTGCTCAGAAGGGTAAGGAAAAGAAGAGGAGGGCAGCAGTAATAGGGTACTCTATAGTTAGTGGGTCAGATAGGCGATTCTGTGGACACAGTCAGGAGACCCGGATGGTAGTTTGCCTCCCTGGTGCCAGGGTCCGGGATGTGACTGAACGTGTCCAAGATATCTTGAAATGGGAGGGAGAGGAGCCAGAGGTTGTGGTGCATATAGGTACCAATGACATAGGTAGAAAAAGAGAGGAGGTCCTGAAAGGAGAATTTAGGGAGTTAAGGAGAAGGACCGCAAAGCTAACAATCTCAGGATTACTGCCTGTGCCACGCGACAGTGAGAGTAGGAATGGAGCAAGGTGGAGGATCAATGCATGGCTAAAGGACTGGTGCAGAATGCAGAGATTCAAGTTTCTGGATCATTGGGACCTCTTTTGGGGAAGGTGTGACCTGTACAAAAAGGACGGGTTGCACTTGAACCCGAGGGGAACCTATATCCTGGCGGGGAGATTAGCAAAGGCTATTGGGGAGACTTTAAACTAGATCGGTTGGGGGGAGGGACTCAAATAGAGAAAGCAAGTAGTCCATTTGTGAGGCAGGAGGCAGAGAAGAGAAGCAGTCAGACGCAACACGTAGGGGGGAAAGAAGAAAAAAATAACAAACGGAGAATAAGAAGTGGAGGGTTTCTTAAATGTGTGAGCAGAGAGACAGAGGGGTGTAAAATGAGGATAGCAGTGCAATAGGTAGCGAGGTGAAAAGTGGCAGGCAGACAAATCCAGGGCAAAAATCTAAAAGGGCCAAGAGTGACCATAATATGGTTGAGGTTCTTCATTAGGATGGAGAGTGACATTGTTAATTCAAAACAATGGTTCTGAACTTAAAGAAAGGTAACTTTGAGGGTATGAGACGTGAATTGGCCAAGATGACTGGCAATTAATTCTAAAGGGTTGACGGTGATATACAATGGAAGACATTTAAAGACTGCATGGATGAACTACAAAAATTGTTCATCCCAGTTTGGCAAAAGAATAAATCGGGGAAGGTAGTGCGGGATAACAAGGGAAATCAGGGATAGTATCAAAGCAAAGGATGATGCGTACAACAGAAAAAGCAGCATACCAGAGGACTGGGAGAAATTCAGAGACCAGCAGAGGAGGACAAAGGGCTTAATTAGGAAAGGGAAAGAAAACTGGCAGGGAACATAAAAACTGACTGCAAAGTGATATGTTAGTTAAAACAAATGAGGTCCCTTGCAGTCAGAAACAGGTGAGTTGATCATGGGGAACAAGGATATGATTGAATAACTACTTCGTTCCGTCTTCACTAAGGAAGACATAATAATCAAATAGCAGGGGACTGTGGGTCAAAGGAGGAATTGAGTTCCAGGTCAGTCGGGAAGTGGTGTTGGTAAATTGAATAGATTAAAGGCCGATAAATCCCCAGGGCCAGATAGGCTGCATCCCAAGTACTTAAGGAAGTAGCTCAGGAAATAGTGGATGCATGATAATCTTCAAAATTCTTAGATTCTGGAGTAGTTCCTGAGGATTGGCGGGTAGCAATGTAACCCCTCTTTTTAAGAAGGGAGGAGAGAGAAAACGGGGAATTACAGACCATTAGTCTAACATCGGTAGTGGGGAAACTGCTAGAGTCAGTTATTAAAGATGGGATAGCAGCACATTGGAAAGTGGTGAAATCATTGGACAAAGTCAGCATGGATTTACAAAAGGTAAATCATGTCTGACGAATCTTGTGGAATTTTTCGCTAGTAGCGTGGATAAGGAGAACCAGTGGATGTGGTATATCTGGACTTCCAGAAGGCTTTCGACAAGGTCCCACATAAGAGATTAGTATACAAACTTAAAGCATACGGTATTAGGGGTTCAGTATTGATGTGGATAGAGAACTGGCTGGCAAACAGGAAGCAAGAGTAGGAGTAAAACGGGTCCTTTTCACAATGGCAGGCAGTAACTAGTGGGGTACCGCAGGGCTCAGTGCTGGGACCCCAGCTATTTACAATATATATTAATGATCTGGATGAGGGAATTGAAGGCAATATCTCCAAGTTTGCGGATGACACTAAGCTGGGGGGCAGTGTTCGCTGTGAGGAGGATGCTAGGAGACTGCAAGGTGACTTGGATAGGCTGGGTGAGTGGGCAAATGTTTGGCAGATGCAGTATAATGTGGATAAATGTGAGGTTATCCACTTTGGTGGCAAAAACAGGAAAGCAGACTATTATTTAAATGGTGGCCGATTAGGAAAAGGGGAGATGCAGCGAGACCTGGTGTCATGGTACACCAGTCATTGAAAGTAGGCATGCAGGTGCAGCAGGCAGTGAAAAAAGCGAATGGTATGTTAGCTTTCATAGCAAAAGGATTGAGTACAGGAGCAGGGAGGTTCTACTTCAGTTGTACAGGTCTTGGTGAGACCACACCTGGAGTATTGCGTGCAGTTTTGGTCTCCAAATCTGACTGGATTTGATAACATCCAGGGATATTTAATATTCAGGAGGAATAGATAGAGAGGAAAAGGAGGTGGGGTAGCGTTGCTGGTTACAGAGGAGATTAACGCAATAGAAAGGAATGACATTAGCTTGGAGGATGTGCAATCGATATGGGTGGAGCTGCGAAACACTAAGGGGCAGAAAACACTAGTGGGCGTTGTGTACAGGCCACCTAACAGTAGTAGTGGAGTTGGGGATGGCATCAAACAGGAAATTAGAAATGCGTGCAATGAAGGTAAACCGTTATAATGGGTGACTTCAATCTATATATAGATTGGGTGAATCAAATTGGCAGGGGTGCTGAGGAAGAGGATTTCTTGGAATGTATGCGGGATAGTTTTCTAAACCAACATGTAGAGGAACCAACGAGAGAGCAGGCTATTCTAGACTGGGTATTGAGTAATGAGAAAGGGTTAGTTAGCAGCCTTGTTGTACGTGGCCCCTTGGGAAAGAGTGACCATAATATGGTTGAGTTCTTCATTAGAATGGAGAGTGACATTGTTAATTCAGAAACACGGGTCCTGAACTTAAAGAAAGGGAACTTTGAGGGTATGAGACATGAATTGGCCAAGATGGACTGGCAATTGATTCTTGAAGGGTTGACGGTGGATATGCAATGGAAGGCATTTAAAGACTGCATGGATGAACTACAACAATTGTTCATCCCAGTATGGCAAAAGAATAAATCAGGGAAGGTAGCGCATCCGTGGATAACGAGGGAAATCAGGGATAATATCAAAGCAAAAGATGAAGCGTACAAATTAGCCAGAAAAATCAGCCTACCAGGGGACTGGGAGAAATTCAGAGAGCAACAGAGGAGGACAAAGGGCTTAATTAGGAAAGGGAAAATGGAGTATGAAAGAAAACTGGCAGGAAACATAAAAACTGATTGCAAAAGTTTTTATCGATATGTGAAGCGCAAAAGATTAGTTAAAACAAATGTAGGTCCCTTGCAGTCAGAAAAGGGTGAATTGATCATGGGGAACAAGGACATGGCAGACCAATTGAATAACTACTTTGGTTCTGTCTTCACTAAGGAACATATAAATAATTTGCCGGAAATATCAGGGGATCGCGGGTCAAATGAGATGGAGGAACTGAGTGAAAGCCAGGTTAGTCGGAAAGTGGTGTTAGGTAAATTGAATGGATTAAAGGCCGATAAATCCCCAGGGCCAGATAGGCTGCATCCCAGGGTACTTAAGGAAGTAGCCCCAGAAATAGCAGGTGCCTTAGTGATAATTTTTCAAAACTCTTTACATTCTGCGGTAGCTCCTGAGGATTGGAGGGGTGCTAATGTAACCCCACTTTTTAAAAAGGGAGGGAGAGAGAAAACGGGGAATTACAGACCAGTTAGTCTAACATCGGTAGTGGGGAAACTGCTAGAGTCAGTTATTAAAGATGGGATAGCAGCGCATTTGGAAAGTGGTGAAATCATTGGGCAAAGTCAGCATGGATTTACAAAAGGTAAATCATGTCTGACGAATCTTATTGAATTTTTTGAGGATGTAACTAGTAGAGTGGATAAGGGAGAAGCAGTGGATGTGTTATATCTAGACTTTCAGAATGCTTTCGACAAAGTCCCACACAAGAGATTGGTATACAAACTTAAAGCACACGGTATTGGTGGTTCAGTATTGATGTGGATAGAGAACTGGCTGGCAGACAGGAAGCAAAGAGTAGGAGTGAACGGGTCCTTTTCAGGATGGCAGGCAGTGACTAGTGGGGTGCCGCAAGGCTCAGTGCTGGGACCTCAGCTATTTACAATATACATTAATAATTTGGACGAGGGAATTAAATGCAACATCTCGAAGTTTGCGGATGACACGAAGCTTGGGGGCAGTGTTAGCTGTGAGGAGGATGCTAGGAGGCTGCAAGGTGACTTGGATAGACTGAGTAAGTGGGCAAATGCATGGCAGATGCAGTATAATGTGGATAAATGTGAGGTTATCCACTTTGGTGGCAAAAACAGGAAAGTAGACTATTATTTGAATGGTGACCGATTAGGAAAAGGGGAGATGTCACGAGACCTGGGTGTCATGGTACACCAGTCATTGAAAGTAGGCAGGGTACACAAAAGGCTGGAGAAACTCAACGGGTGCAGCAGCATCTAAGGAGCGAAGGAGATAGGCGACGTTTCAGGTTGAGACCCTTCTTCAGACTGGTCAGGGATCAGGGAAACGGGAGATATAGACGGTGATGTGGAGAGACAAAGAACAATGAATGAAAGATATGCACAAAAGTATCGATGATAAAGGTAAAGTAGGCATGCAGGTGCAGCAGGCTGTGAAGAAAGCGAATGGTATGTTGGCATTCATAGCAAAAGGATTTGGGTACAAGAGCAGGTAGGTTCTACTGCAGTTGTACAGGGTCTTGGTGAGGCCACACCTGGAGTAATGCGTACAGTTCTGGTCTCCTAATCTGAGGAAAGACATTCTTGCCATAGAGGGAGTACAGAGAAGATTCACCAGACTGATTCCTGGGATGGCACGACTTCCATATGAAGAGAGACTGGATAGACTCGGCTTGTACTCGCTGGAATTTAGAAGATTGTGGGATGATCTCATAGAGACTTACAAAATTCTTAAGGGGTTGGACAGGCTAGATGCAGGAAGATTGTTCCCGATGTTGGGGAAGTCCAGGACAAGGGGTCACAGTTTAAGGATAAGGGGGAAGTCTTTTAGGACCGAGATGAGAAAATCGTTTTTCACACAGAGAGTGGTGAATCTGTGGAATTCTCTGCCACAGAAGGTAGTTGAGGCCAGTTCGTTGGCTATATTTAAGAGGGAGTTGGATGTGGCCCTTGTGGCTGAAGAGATCAGGGGGTATGGAGAGAAGGTAGGTACAGGATACTGAGTTGGATGATCAGCCGTGATCATATTGAATGGCGGTGCAGGCTCGAAGGGCCGAATGGCCTGCTCCTGCACCTAATTTCTATGTTTCTATGTTTCTATAAATGTTCCATATTCTGGAGCAAAGTCTAAATAACATTGCTGTAGCATGGTCAGCAATTGGGGAGGGGTTCGTGAATCAATAGCACCTTTATGGAGGTTTGAAATGTGGTGATGCTGCTGGACTTTCATCAAACGCTGAGTTCAATGTGAATAAACATTTCAGAAGAGAAACACAACCTAATTGAGAGTAAACCTGATAAACAAAGTTGTGTGGAGATGGAAGCACATAAATCAGGCATGTTAGGACCAGTGCACAAACATGATGCAGGAAACGAAGAGGATTTTGCAAGTTGCCATTTTATTCTTCAGAAATAGATATCCACAATGTCTGTGCTGATCTAGGAAGCGAGGATCGTATGTTTAGCAAATATTGGATCACAGGACAAATCCCAAGGACATCCTTCCTCGCTTTCCAAAATATGTGCTAATTACCCCCCCCGCACAGTCACCTCCAAGCCGGGGACTGCAGTTATGGGGGGGGGGAGAACAATGGGGGCCCAGCATGGGGGATCATGAGGGTGGGGGATGGGGGGAGACAAAGGTGGACCTGGTGCGGGATGCTTTGTAACTATGTCAGCGCCCTTTATGTGGCCACTATTTGCATACCGTGGGTACGTAAGAAAAGAATTTCACTGTGATTTCTCACGTGACAATAAAGCATTTGTTCGTTCATTCATATTTTACGTACATCATCCCCGCACTGATCGCTCGGGTACACTCTAACCACAGACTTCCAATCAAAATGCAACCTCCATTACAAAGCCAGTTTTGGGTCCAGTTATCTAGTTCACCAACAATCTCATGTGCCCTAAAGTATCATTCATTCATGGACCTTCTGGACCAGCCCATCAACCCGGACCTTGGCAAATGTTTTACTAAAGTCTACCTTCATCAAGCTTCTTAGTTTCCTCCTCAAAAAAGTCCATCAAATTAGTGAAGCTTCTTTCAAGAGTGGTCAGTGGTCATTTATTCTAATTGTATGGACACTGACACACAGATGTAACAGTGAAGATCAGCAGTGCACCCCAATAAGTAGAGCACAAGATGTCGTCACTTTAACTGGCAATGAATAGAATTGCCTGGCTCATAGAATGATACAGCGTGGAAACAGGCCCTTCAGCCTAAATTGTCCACACTGACCAACATGTCCGATCTACACTCGTCCCAGCTGCCTGTGTTTGGTCCATATACCTCCAAACCTGTTCTACCCATGTACCTGTCTTGCTGTTTCTTAAGTGTTGTGATAATCCCTGCCTCAACTACCTCCTCTGGCAGCTCGTTCCGTACACCCACCACCCTTTGTACGAAAAAATGGCTCAGTTCATTCGATTCATGCTTCTTTTTGGAATTTCATGTAATATTTTGATGTCCAACCAGCTGGTGTTTGGAAGGACCTTGAAATCTGAATATTGTCATTACATCGGCGGTTAGTGCGAGATGTAAAGTGAGACATCAAAGCATCCAGTTTGTGATTCATAAACCAGCTCAGCAAAGTAAAAGCCCTTCTCCCAAATTAGTGAACATAAAGGTTTTTGTAAACTACCAACAGAAACATTCTGGGAAATCTCGAGTTGTTCCAAGATTTATTTTCGCATGGACAAGGGGAGTGTTCTGTTGATGGACAGATGTTTCTGTGCCTGTCTCTGGTCAGATGTTCTTCAACATCCTACCCCACTGAGGCAATACTGACAGCTGTTTACAACACATTCTTACTGACTTTCAGGATCTTTTAAATCAAAATCTAAAAAAATGATCATGTGAGCTTTGTATTCGGAGTAGCTCCTGTCACCATCTCATGTTGAGTGTTCAGGGCTTTGGTTCCAGTTATTTCTCCTGGTGATTTTCTCTGTTAGTCTGTAAAAGGAACCTCAGTTTCCTTTCATTTATTCTGTTGCACTGACAAAGGGGCAGGACATTCATCGTGACACTGTATAGATGCAGCCTGCATTGATGTGGACCTACCAACTTTGGCTTCAGTTTAAGATTTTCTACAGTTATTGTTTACTGTTTATATAAGTTTATTTCCTTTAATGTGATCTAATCATTGTGGAATAATTAATATAGTCTTTATAAATATTAAAATGTAATATTACATTAATGCAATGTGTATTTTCTTTTCGGAGCTCCCGCAACAGCAGCTTCTCCTGCCCGAGTTGCGGGGCTGAAATTGACCCGGAGCGGGTTTAACGGCTGCGGGACTTGCCATCGCCCGCCGGGGGCTTTAACATCGGGAGAAGAATGGAACACAGGGGAGAGACAAGACTTTGCCTTCCATCACACTGAGGAGGAGATTCACTGTGATGGATGTTTGTGTAAATTGTGTTGGTTGTGTGTCTTGGTTCTTTTCTTGTTGTATGGCTGCAGAAACCAAATTTAGTTTGAACTTCATTTGAGGTTCAAATGACAATAAAATTGTATTGTATTGTATTGTATTGATTGAAGCTGTAAATTAAACATTCTCTCAGCATTCATCTCCCAGGAGAACTTAAACAAGGGGCTGGTAGTTTGTTATTGATAGGATCTTGCTGACACCAATCACCTGCTTTTGTCAAATGAGGAAGTGACCTGTACCAACACTTCTTCACACAAAGAGGAAGTTACATTTCTGCAGGTTTTTAATTCCTTTTTCAACGGTAGCAGAAAATGTTCACTCTGCTTCATATCTCTGTCACCACTCACCACACAAAGTCCCAAAGATACCACCGCCTCCTCTATTACTTGACCGCCCTGGTTCCTTGTTGCACCAATTCCCTGTCTAACACAACAGTCACAGATGAGGCCTTACACCTCCCAACATCTCCACCTTAGTCGCCAGGCACGAATAACAACATTATTTTGGCAATTCATTGTGTTTATTAGTTTGTCTTTCCTAGTGAAAGTTTACAGAAACCTCATTTCATCATCTCGCTAAATGTAGAAACAAGTCAACCACAGCAACATTAAACAGTATGAACTCAGAGGTAAGAGAATTAAACATTGGGGTGAAGCTTACCCTGGGCCTTTCATCCTTGGCCTACATTTTCCCAGCATTCCTCCCTCTCATCACAACCATGACTCCGCTCCTGCTCCCTCTCCAGAGAAGAGGCGAGTCGTCACTTCACTCTCTTGGGTGGGGGGGGGGGGGGGGGGTGGGGGTTGTCGTACATTATTATCTCCCACTCACAGATAACTTTTCACGCTCTACCCGACTACAAAGCATTTTGTTTTCCGGTGTTTCACTCCTAGTCCACAATCTCAGGACAGATGTTGAACAATAATTTTACAACTAATACTGTACAATGCCCAGCCCTGCCTCCACCTGCACACAGAGCCTGTGTGGGAAGGAACTGCAGATGCTGGTTTAAACCACAGATAGAGACAAAGATCTGGAATAACTCAGCAAGACAGACGGCATCTCTGGAGAGAAGGAATGGGTGACGTTTCAGGTCAAGACCCTTCTTCAGAGCTACTACAGCTTTTTGACACACAGAAGACTGGAGTCACAGGGCTGCTCATCTCTTCCCTGCACATTAATCTGTTTCAAGTGTTCAATCATGTATGGCAATTTTGAGCAAATATAAAGGAATCAGAGATTACTGAACATATTAAAGTTAAAGTCATCCGCATCTGTTTTACGTCCAATGGTTCATCAATGGTTCCCAGCTGTTCATCCAACACATCACATGTAAAGCAGGAAAATATTCCATTGTGTGGAACATTAAGGCAATCACAGAGTGAACAGATACCAAGAAGATATCCACTATTGCCTGTCTAATTAATGTTGCTGCATCCCTAATGAGACCATCTTAACACAAGGTACTAATCAATTATTATTCCACCAACCAAATTAAATATTCTTCGCCCGAATGTTAAAGATGCTTCAGCTGGAATTCTCATGTTGCTTTGATTTTTTTTTGTCAATGCAACCTGCATTTTGAAAAGGTCATTCTGTCTTTATTCCGGGAATTACTTTACTCCCTTCAGCTCTGACCAACAGAATTACAGGCCTTGTTTCCAAGTTTCTTCTGCCTCTTCATAAAGTGCTGCTTCATCCTGGGGCATTATTCCTTCAAGACTTCAGTCAATGAGATTACATGTTAGAGACTGTGTACTCTTCTACTGCTACCCATTCCTGACCCATGATGACTGGTGAAACCCAACTATCCCCAGCTGAATACACTGACTCAGAGACCCAGGAAAGAGTCCATGGAGATTTAAGACATCATAAGAGATGGCTGACCACAAAATATATACCACCACGCCCTGATTGCCACATCTCCCAGCAGTGTTCAGGAAGCTTTCTGCCGCACTTCTCAGAAATCACATCTTTGTGGTGTTCTGAACTACATAACAATGAGAATGTTTCAACACTTCTTGTGTAAACTGGAGTAATTTTGTAAATCTATTACACTGTAAAACAATTTCCGCTCAAGAGTCTGAAGAAGGGTCTCAACCCAAACGTCACCCATTCCCTCTCTCCAGAGATGCTGCCTGACCCGCTGAGTTACTCCAGAACTCTGTGAAACGTCACCTATCCATGTTCTCCACAGATGCTGCCTGACCCACTGAGTTACTCCAGCATTTTGTCTGTCTTCAGTGTAAACCAGCATCAGCAGTTCCTTCCTACACAATGTCTAATCCACTATTCATTTAAGAGCTGTTCTTCTTTCCAATGGCCCAGTTGACTTCATCTGTAATATCCGCCTCCAAAGTACCATTACATGACCTCTGCCCAGCTTTTTATTCAGCCTTAAATGCGCCGGCAAACACAGAACAGCGGGTTACTAAACTATTAAAAACAAGGAATGTCTATCACAGAAATATGTGCATCAAGGCCACAGGCAAGAGATAACGGAGAAGAAGATGCATTTGTAACTCCCAAAGTGGCGACAAAATTCTCGCTCTTTGCAGTTGGAAATTGAATTGTCACTTACCATGCCTGGAATCTGCAGTTAACTGTAGCCTTACACTAGCAAGGTGAGAAACATCAATATACCAAGAAATGCCATTGAAGTCTGCTAGCCTGAGACGGGCACCAGTACACATGGATTTACCCAGTGATGCGGGTATTAAAAGGGACAGACAGTCGCTGCTGAGACTTGTTGCACCAGAAGCCAATGCTGGAGAAACTGCAGTGCCATAGACACAGCACCAGGGACACGCACAGTGCCAGAGGCCCACAGTGCCTGGTCCCACACCTCACCAGGGACCCACAGATCCAGTGGCCCACACAGATCCAGGGGCCCACACAGATCCAGGGGCCCACACAGATCCAGGGGCCCACACAGATCCAGGGGCCCACACAGATCCAGGGGCCCACAGATCCAGGGACCCACAGATCCAGTGGCCCATACAGATCCAGGGGGCCACAGATCCAGGGACCCACACAGATCCAGGGGCCCACACAGATCCAGGGACCCACACAGATCCAGTGGA